>JAKWIX010000062.1:0-10000 GCA_027704785.1 Solanum chmielewskii
ACGTCGGGCGTGGCATGACATCACAG
Source organism: Solanum chmielewskii (assembly GCA_027704785.1). Taxonomy (NCBI): domain Eukaryota; kingdom Viridiplantae; phylum Streptophyta; class Magnoliopsida; order Solanales; family Solanaceae; genus Solanum; species Solanum chmielewskii. Next base: position 27 of record JAKWIX010000062.1, read on the forward strand.
CCTTTCGACAGCACACACGGTCGGCAACGTCGGGCGTGGCATGACATCACTGCCCTTGGACTGCACACACGGTCAGCAACGTCGGGCGTGGCATGACATCACTGCCCTTGGACAGCACACACGGTCAGCAACGTCGGGCGTGGCATGACATCGCCGCATTTGGACAGCACACAAACTCGGACGACGTCGGGCGTGGCATTCAATCATCGCCTTTGGGCAGCACACATGGTCGAACGACGTCGGGTGTGGCTTGCCATCATACCCCTAGGACGACAAACACCGTCGAATGAAGTCAGGCGTGGCATGCCATCATCGCCTTTGGGTAACACAAACTGTCCAACGATGTCGGGCGTGGCATGCTATCAAAGCCCTTGGACGACAAACACGACCGAATGACCTTAGGCGTGACATGCCATCACCACCTTTGGACAGCACACACGGTCGAACGACGTCGGGTGTGGCATGCTATCATCGCCTTTGGGCAGCACAAACGGTCGAACGACATCGGGCGTTGCATGCCATCATCGCCTTTGAGAAGCACAAACGGTCGAACGACATCGGTATTTGCATTCTATCATCGCTTTAGGGCAGCTCACACGGTCGAACGACGTCGGTCGTGGCATGCCATCATCACCTTTGGGCTAGCTGACACAGTCGAACGATGTCGGGCGTGGCATGTCATCATCGCCCTTGGACGGCAAACATGGTCGAACGACGTCCGGTGTGGCATGCCATCATCACCTTTGGGCAGCACAGACTGTCGGACGGCATCGGCCGTTGCATGCCATCATCGCCTTTTGCCAGCACACACAGTCGAACGACATCAGGCGTGGCATGCCATCATCGCCTTTAGGCAACACACACGGTCGAACGACGTCGGGCGTGGCATGCCATCATCGCCTTTGGGCAGCACACACGATCGAACGACGTCTGGCGTGGCATGACATCATAGCCCTTGGACGTCAAACACGGTCGAACGACATCAGGTGTGACATGCCATCATCGCCTTTTGACATCACACACGGCCGAACGACGTCGGGCGTGGCATGTCATTATCGCCTTTGGGCAGCACAAACGGTCGAACGACGTCAGGCGTGGCATGCCATCATCGCCTTTGGGTAGCACACACGGTCGAACAACGTCAGGCATGGCAAGCCATCATCTTCCTTGGACAGCAAACATGCCCAACGACTTTGGGCAGCACAGACGGTCGGACGGCGTTGGGCGTTGCATGCCATCATCGCCTTTCACCAGCACACGTAGTCAAATGACGTCGGGCGTTGCATGCCATTATCGCCTTGGGGCAGCACACACGGTCGAACGACGTCGAGCGTGGCATGCCATCGGCTTTTGGGCAGCACATACGGTCAAACAACGTCGGGAGTCAAAGGACATCACCGCCCTTTGATAGCACACATGGTCGGCAACTTCGGGCGTGGCATGACATCACCGACCTTGGACAACACACACGGTCGGCAACGTCGGGCGTGGCATGCCATCATCGCCTTTGGGCAGCACAAACGGTCGAATGACGTCAGGCGTGGCATGCCATCATCGCCTTTGGGTAGCACACACGCTCGAACGACATCAAGCGTGGAATGCCATCATCTTCCTTGGACAGCAAACATGCTCGAACGACTTCGGGCGTGGCTTGCCCTCATCGCCTTTGGGCAACACAGACGTTCGGATAGCGTCGGGCGTTGCATGCCATCATCGCCTTTTATCAGCACACACAGTCAACGACGTCGTGCGTGGCATGCCATAATCGCCTTTGGGCAGCACACACGGTTGAACGATGTCGAGCGTGGCATGCCATCATCGTCTTTGGGCAGCACACACAGTCGGACGACGTCGGGCGTGGCATGACATCACCGCCCTTGGACAACACACACGGTCGACAACGTCAGGCATGGCATGATGACATCACCGCTCTTGGACAACACGCACAGTCGGCAACTTCAGGCGTGGCATGACATCACCGACCTTGGACAACACACACGGTCGGCAATGTCGGGCGTGGCATGACATCACAGCCCTTCGACAGCACACACGGTCGGCAACATCGGGCATGGCATGATGACATCACTGCCCTTGGACAGCACACACGCTTGGCAACGTCGGGCGTGGCATGACATCACCGCCCTTGGACAGCACACACGGTCGAACGACTTCGAGCGTGGCATGCCATCATCGCCTTTGGGCAGCACATACGGTCTAACAACGTCGGGAGTCGAAGGACATCACCGCCCTTGGACAGCACACACACGCTGGCAACTTTCGGGCGTTGCATGACATCACCGACCTTGGAACAACCCACACGGTCGGCACCGTCGAGCGTGGCATGCCATCATCGCCTTTGGGCAGCACAAACGGTCGAATGATGTCAGGCGTTGCATGCCATCATCGCCTTGGGGTAGCACACACGGTCGAACGACGTCAAGCGTGGCATGCCATCATCTTCCTTGGACAGCAAACATGCTCGAACGACTTCGGGCGTGGCTTGCCTTCATCGCCTTTGAGCAGCACAGACGTTCGGACGGCGTCAGGTGTTGCATGCCATCATCGCCTTTCACCAGCACACACAGTCGAACGACGTTGTGCGTGGCATGCCATAATCGCCTTTGGGTAGCACACACGGTCGAACGACGTCGAGCGTGGCATGCCATCATCGCCTTTGGGCAGCACACATAGTCAGACGACGTCGGGCGTGGCATGACATCACCGCCAATGGACAACACACACGGTCGGCAACGTCAGGCGTGGCATAATGACATCACCGCCCTTGGACAGCACACACGGTCGGCAATTTCGGGCGTGGGTTGAAATCACCGACCTTGGACAACACACACGGTCGGCAATGTCGGGCGTGGCATGACATCACAACCCTTCGACAGCACACACGGTCGGCAACGTCGGGCATGGCATGATGACATCACTGCCCTTGGACAGCACACACGCTTGGCAACGTCGGGCGTGGCATGACATCACCGCCCTTGGACAGCACACACGGTCGAACGACTTCGAGCGTGGCATGCCATCATCACTTTTGGGCAGCACACACAGTCGAACGACGTTAGGCGTGGCATGCCATCATAGCCCTTGGGCGACAAACACCGTCGAACGACGTCAGGCGTGGCATGCCATCATCGCCTTTGGGCAGCATAAACGATCGAACGATGTCGGGCGTGGCATGCCATCAAAGCCCTTGGACGGCAAACACGGTCGAACGACGTCAGGAGTGACATGCCATCACCGCCTTTGGACAGCACACACGGTCGAACGACGTCGGGCGTGGTATGCCATCATCGCCTTTGGGCAGCACATACGGTCGAACAACGTCGAGAGTCGAAGGACATCACCGCCCTTGGACAGCACACACGGTCGGCAACTTCGGGCGTGGCATGACATCACCGACCTTGGACAACACACACGGTCGGCAACGTCGGGCGTGGCATGCCATCATCGCCTTTGGGCAGAACAAACGGTCGAATGATGTCAGGCGTGACATGCCATCATCACCTTGGGGTAGCACACACAGTCGAACGACGTCAAGCGTGGCATGCCATCATCTTCCTTGGACAGCAAACATGCTCGAACGACTTCGGGCGTGGCTTGCCCTCATCGCCTTTGAGCAGCACAGACGTTCGGACGGCGTCAGGTGTTGCATGCCATCATCGCCTTTCACCAGAGCACACAGTCGAACGACGTTGTGCGTGGCATGCCATAATCGCCTTTGGGCAGCACACACGGTCGAACGACGTCGAGCGTGGCATGCAATCATCGCCTTTGGGCAGCACACACAGTCAGACGACGTCGGGCGTGGCATGAAATCTCCGCCAATGGACAACACACACGGTCGGCAACGTCAGGCGTGGCATAATGACATCACCGCCCTTGGACAGCACACACGGTCGGCAATTTCGGGCGTGGGTTGAAATCACCGACCTTGGACAACACACACGGTCGGCAATGTCGGGCGTGGCATGACATCACCGACCTTGGACAACACATACGATCGGCAACGTCGGGCGTGGCATGCCATCATCGCCTTTGGGCAGCACAAACGGTCGAACGACGTCTGGCGTGGCATGCCATCATCGCCTTTGGGCAGCACACACTGTCGAACGACGTCAGGCGTGGAATGCCATCATCTTCCTTGGACAGCAAACATGCTCGAACGACTTCGAGCGTAGCTTGCCCTCATCGCCTTTGGGCAACACAGACGTTCGGACGGCGTCAGGCGTTGCATGCCATCATCGCCTTTTACCAACACACACCGTCGAACGACGTCGTGCGTGGCATGCCATAATCGCCTTTGGGCAGCACACACGGTCGAACGATGTCGAGCGTGGCATGCCATCATCGCCTTTGGGCAGCACACATGGTCGAACGACGTCGGGCGTGGCATGCCATCATCGCCTTTGGGCAGCACACACGGTCGGACGACGTCGGGCGTGGCATGACATCACCGCCCTTGGACAACACACACGGTCGGCAACGTCAGGCGTGGCATGATGACATCACCGCCCTTGGACAGCACACACGGTCGGCAACTTCGGGCGTGGCATGACATCACCGACCTTGGACAACACACACGGTCGGCAACGTCGGGCGTGGCATGACATCACAGCCCTTCGACAGCACACACGGTCGGCAACGTCGGGCGTGGCATGATGACATCACTGCCCTTGGACAGCACACACGCTCGGCAACGTCGGGCGTGGCATGACATCACTGCCCTTGGACAGCACACACGGTCGAACGACGTCGAGCGTGGCATGCCATCATCACCTTTGGGCAGCACACACAGTCGAACGACGTTAGGCGTGGCATGCCATCATAGCCCTTGGGCGACAAACACCGTCGAACGACGTCAGGCGTGGCATGCCATCATCGCCTTTGGGCAGCATAAACGATCGAACGATGTCGGGCGTGGCATGCCATCAAAGCCCTTGGACGGCAAACACGGTCGAACGACGTCAGGAGTGACATGCCATCACCTCCTTTGGACAGCACACACGGTCGAACGACTTCGGGCGTGGTATGCCGTCATTGCCTTTGGGCAGCACATACGGTCGAACAACGTCGGGAGTCGAAGGACATCACCGCCTTGGACAGCACACACGGTCGGCAACTTTGGGCGTTGCATGACATCACCGACCTTGGACAACACACACGGTCGGCAACGTCGAGCGTGGCATGCCATCATCGCCTTTGGGCAGCACAAACGGTCGAATGATGTCAGGCGTGGCATGCCATCATCGCCTTTGGGCAGCACAAATGGTCGAACGACGTCTGGCGTGGCATGCCATCATCGCCTTTGGGCAGCACACACGGTCGAACGACGTCAGGCGTGGAATGCCATCATCTTCCTTGGACAGCAAACATGCTCGAACGACTTCGGGCGTGACTTGCTCTCATCGCCTTTGAGCAGCATTGACGTTCGGACGGCGTCAGGCGTTGCATGCCATCATCGCCTTTCACCAGCACACACAGTCGAATGACGTCGTGCGTGGCATGCCATAATCGCCTTTGGGTAGCACACACGGTCGAACGACGTCGAGCGTGGCATGCCATCATCGCCTTTGGGCAGCACACACAGCCAGACGACATTGGGCGTGGCATGACATCACCGCCAATGGACAATACACACGGTCGGCAACGTCAGGCGTGGCATAATGACATCACCGCCCTTGGACAGCACACACGGTCGCAACTTCGGGCGTGGGTTGAAATCATCGACCTTGGACAACACACGCGGTCGGCAATGTCGGGCGTGGCATGACATCACCGACCTTGGACAACACACACGGTCGGCAACGTCGGGCGTGGCATGCCATCATCGCCTTTGGGCAGCACAAACGGTCGAACGACGTCAGGCGTGGCATGCCATCATCGCCTTTGGGTAGCACACACGGTCGAACGACGTGAGGCGTGGCATGCCATCATCTTCCTTGGACAGCAAACATGCTCGAACGACTTCGGGCGTGGCTTGCCCTCATCGCCTTTGGGCAACACAGACGTTCGGACGGCGTCGGGCGTTGCATGCCATCATCGCCTTTTACCAGCACACACAATCGAACGACGTCGTGCGTGGCATGCCATAATCGCCTTTGGGCATGATAACATTCGAGATTATGCAGGATTATACACAAAAGATCCACACGGTCGAACGATGTCGAGCGTGGCATGCCATCATCGCCTTTGGGCAGCACACACAGTCGGACGACGTCGGGCGTGGCATGACCTCACCGCCCTTGGACAACACACACGGTCGGCAACGTCAGGCGTGGCATGATGACATCATCACCCTTGGACAGCACATACGGTGGGTAACTTCAGGCGTGGCATGACATCACCGACCTTGCACAACACACACGGTCGGCAACGTCGGGCGTGGCATGACATCACAGCCCTTCGACAGCACACACGGTCGGCAACGTCGGGCATGGCATGATGACATCAGTGCCCTTGGACAGCACACACGCTCGGCAACGTCGGGCGTGGCATGACATCACTGCCCTTGGACAGCACACACGGTCGAACGACTTCGAGCGTGGCATGCCATCATCACTTTTGGGCAGCACACACAGTCGAACGATGTTAGACGTGGCATGCCATCATAGCCCTTGGGCGACAAACACCGTCGAACGAGGTCAGGCGTGGCATGCCATCATCTCCTTTGGGCAGCATAAACGATCGAACGATGTCGGGCGTGGCATGCCATCAAAGCCCTTGGACAGCACATACGGTCGAACGACGTCAAGCGTGGCATGCCATCATTTTCCTTGGACAGCAAACATGCTCGAATGACTTCGGGCGTGGCTTGCCCTCATCGCCTTTGGGCAGCACAGACGTTCGGACGGCGTCGGGCGTTGCATGCCATCATCGCCTTTCACCAGCACACACAGTCGAACGACGTCGTGCGTGGCATGCCATAATCGCCTTTGGGCAGCACACACGGTCGAACGACGTCGAGCGTGGCATGCCATCATCGCCTTTGGGCAGCACACACAGTCGGACGACGTCGGGCGTGGCATGACATCACCGCCAATGGACAACACACACGGTCAGCAACGTCAGGCGTGGCATAATGACATCACCGCCCTTGGACAGCGCACACGGTCGGCAACTTCGGGCGTGGGTTGAAATCACCGACCTTGGACAACACACACGGTCGGCAATGTCGGGCGTGGCATGACATCACAGCATTTCAACAACACACACGGTCGGCAATGTCGGACGTGGCATGATGACATCACTACCATTGGACAGCACACACGCTCGGCAACGTCAAGCGTGGCATGACATCACCGCCTTTGGACAACACACACGGTCGAACGACATCGAACGTGGCATGCCATCATCACCTTTGGGTAGAACACACGGTCGAACGACATCAGGCGTGGCATGCCATCATAGCCCTTGGACGACAAACATCGTCGAACGACGTCAAGCGTGGCAAGCCATCATCGCCTTGGGGCAGCATAAATGATCGAACGATGTCGGGCATGGCATGCCACCATAGCCCTTGGACGGCAAACACAGTCGAACAACGTCAGGAGTGACATGCCATCACCGCCTTTGGATAGCACACACGGTTGAACGACGTCGGGCGTGGTATGCCATCATCGCCTTTGGGCAGCACAAACGATCGAACGACGTCAGGCGTGGCATGCCATCATCGCCTTGGGTAGCACACACAGTCGAACGACGTCAGGCGTGGCATGCCATCATCTTCCTTGGATGGCAAACATGCTCGAACGACGTCAAGCGTGGCATGCCATCATCGCCTTTGGGCAGCACAGACGGTCGGACGGCGTCAGGCGTTGCATGCCATCATCGCCTTTCACCAGCACACACAGTCGAACGACGTCGGGCGTGGCATTCCATAATCGCCTTTGGGCAGCACACACGGTCGAACAACATCGGGCGTGGCATGCCATCATCGCCTTTAGGCAACACACACGGTCGGACGACGTTGGGCTTGGCATGAAATCACCGCCCTTGGACAACACACACGGTTGGCAACTTCGGGCGTGGCATGATGATATCACTGCCCATGGACAGCACACACGGTCGGCAACATCGGGCGTGGCATGACATCACCGACCTTGGACAACACACATGGTCGGCAACGTCTGGCGTGGCATGACATCAGAACCCTTGGACAGCACACACGGTCGGCAACATCGGGCATGGCATTATGACTTCACTACCCTTGGACAGCACACATGCTCGGCAAGGTCGGGCGTGGCATGATATCACCTCCCTTTGACAACACACACAGTCATCAACGTTGGGCGTGGCATGACACCACCACCCTTGGACTGCACACACGGTCGGCAACGTCGGGCAAGGCATGACATCACCTCCCTTGGACAGCACACACGGTCAGCAACGTCAGGCGTGGCATGACATCGCCGCCTTTGGACAGCATACACGGTCAGACGACGTCGGGCGTGGCATGCAATCATCGGCTTTGGGCAGCACACATGGTCGAACGACGTCGGGTGTGGCATGCCATCATCGCCTTTGTGCGGCACACACAGTCGGACAATGTTGGGCGTGACATGATATCACCGCCCTTGGACAACACACACGGTCGGCAACGTCGGGCGTGACATGATGACATCACCGCCCTTGGACAGCACACACGGTCAGCAACTTCGGGCGTGGCATGACATCACCGACCTTGGACAATACACACGGTCGACAACTTCAGGCGTGGCATGACATCATCGCCTTTGGGCAGGAAAAATGGTCGAACGATAATGGGCGTGTCATGCCATCATCGCCCTTGGACGACAAACATGGTCGAACGACGTCGGGTGTGACATGCTATCATCGCCTTTGGGCAGCACAGACGGTCGGACGGCGTCAGGCGTTGCATGCCATCATCGACTTTTGCAAGCATACACAGTCGAACGACGTCGGGCATGGCATGCCATTATCGCTTTGGGCAGCACACACGGTCGAACGATATCGCGCGTGGCATGCCATCATCGCCTTTGGGCAGCACACACAGTCAAACGACGTTGGGCGTGGCATGCCATCATCGCCTCTGGGCAGAAAACACGGTCGAACGACGTCGGGCATGGCATGCCATCATCGCCATGCTATGGTGGAGGCGTAAAGAGTCCGACATCAAGAAGGGCACATGCACTCTGAACACGTGGGAGCAATTCCGCGAAGAGTTCATGAAGGCGTTCTTCCCTAACAACTTCATCTATGAGGCAAATCGCATGTTTAGGGAGTTAAAGGAAAAGGGCAGTATACGCGCGTATGTGCGGGAGTTCACCACCCTTATGCTTCAGATTCCCAACCTCATGGATTAAGATATGTTGTTCCACTTCCTGGATGGGCTGCAAAGTTGGGCCAGAATGGAGTTGGAGCGGCGACAGGTCGGAACTATTGATGAAGCCATCACGCAGCCCGAAGCCTTGACAGACTTCTGGCAGGAGAAGTCTCACAGTGCCTAGGAGGACGACAAGGAAGGTAGTCATGATGATAGTGGGGAAGATTGTGGCGAAGGCGAGGAGCAACGGCCACAACCCAAGAGGCAAGGCGAGGAGCAACGGCCTCACAGGCGTGACACCTACAGGTCCAACGGCAAGAAATTCAGAGATCGTGGAAACACAGTGAGGAAACAGGTTGCCAAGGGAGATGGTTGCTACATTTGCAACGGGCCGCATAGTTATGCAAAATGCCATGAACTTAAGAGTCTTGGTACTATCCTCCGAGAGCGGAAGGAAAATTTAGCCCAAGAAGAAGACGAAGTTGAGGAGACTAAGCAGTTGGGCTTGATAAGTCTATGCGGAGCTGTCACCAAGCAACCATCAATGACGCAAGGCAAGAGAAGCCAAGGCAAGCGAAGCCGAAGCATACGGAGTAGAGGCTTGCGATGTCTAAGACATGCACTCAATATGTCGACATCACGATCAATGGGAAACGTGCTCATGTGTTAGTCGACA
>JAKWIX010000062.1:15000-22500 GCA_027704785.1 Solanum chmielewskii
TATTAAAGTCATTTATAAAAGCTGATGTGTGTTGGTACATTAGAACATGCATATTTGGGTTGTACATTTCCATTATGATTCGCTGGAAAATCCATGTCTACTCCTGTCACGTGGTAAAACTTTTTTAAACATATATTAGGGGGCTAGAGGTGTTGGAGGCACACTAAGGCTCAGGCAGGCAGACGACATAGGCATCCCATGGGCTTACTAGGCGTGCTGCGTGGGTGCTTGATGGCATTCATGGCTTGTCCGTGCTTCGCCGTTGGGCATTTATAAAAACACGTCGGCGACGTCGAAGGGTCAAGTGAGCCAAAGGAAGGCGGACGTCGAGGGCGTACTGTGGGCTTAGTAGGCATGCTACATAGGCGCTTGACGACATGCATGGCTCATCCGTGCTACGTCGTTGGGCGTGTACAAAAACATGCTAGCGACGTTTGTGGGGCGGTTGAGGCGAAGACAGGCGGACGTCGAGGGCGTCCTGTGGGCTTAGTAGGCATGCTGCGTGCATCTTGACGGCATGCATGGCTCGTCCGTGCTACGCCGTTGGGTGTTCACAAAAACACGCCCGCGATGTCTGCGGGGCGTTTGAGGCGGTGGTAGGCGAACGTCATGGGCGTCCTATGGGCTTAGTAGGTGTGCTGCGTGGGCGCTTGACGGCTGCATGGATCGTTCGTGCTACGCCATTGGGCGTCAACAAAAACATGCCAGCGACGTCTGCGGGGCAACTGAGGCGAAAGCAGGCAGACGTCAAGGGCGTCCTGTGGGCTTAGTAGGCGTGCTGCATGGGCGCTTGATGGCATGCATGGCTCGTCCATACTATGCCGTTGGGAAATTGCAAAAACATGTCGATGACATCTACGGGGCGACCGAGGCGTTATAAGGCGGACATCAAGGGTGTCCTGTGGGCTTAGTAGGTGTGATGTGTGGGCGCTTGATGGCATGCATGCTCGTTCGTGCTATGCTATTGGGCGCTTACAAAAACATGGCAGCAATGTCTGCGGGACGAACGTGCGCCGCCGAGGGAACTTCTCAAGATCGGTTTATAATAGAGTTTGGTGTGGAAACGACAGTGCTTTCGGGCGAGTGTTTAGTTTATGAGCTCCTTTTACGGCTAACTGTAGGCGTTGAGGCACAGGGCACGTAAGCCATGTGCGGCCAGACGCTATGATGGACCGGGCGTGGGCGGTTCCCCTGTGTGAACCTTGGTCTTCCTCCAACAATCTTTGCAGTGATTAAATTCTCAACTCCCTTGGGCAGGCGCGCAACGGCTGGTGTAGCATTGGCCTTGCAAAGAAGGCATCAGTGTCGTCACACGACATGTCATGTCGGGCGGCGGGGTGGATGTCGGGCGTGCATTGGTAGAGCTTTTCACGTACGGCGCATTAGTGGTATTGGGCATGTGTGGTTAGGTTGGATCCCTGCTTTGAGGGAAAAGGTTCCATGTGAACGGTATTTGCACCTGGGTTAGCCGATCCTAACGCTCGAGGGAACCCCGACAGAAGCGCGTTTCACGCATAATCTGGGAATCAGTTTAAAATTCCGGAACCGGGACGTGGCGATTGACGACAACGTTAGAAAGTTTGGAGACGTCGGCTGGAGCATTGGGAAGACTAATCTTTTCTGGTTAACATCCTGCCTACCCTAGAATCGGCTAAGCCGGAGTTAGGGTCCAGCGGCTGGAAGAGCACCGTATGTCGCGTGGTGTCCGATGCGCTTCCGACGGCCATTGAAAATCCAGAGGACCGAATGCCTTCCACGCCCGGTCGTACTCATAACCGCATTAGGTCTCCAAGGTGAACAACCTCTGGTTGATGGAACAATGTAGGCAAGGGAAGTCGGAAAAATGGATCCCTAACTTTGGGAAAAGAATTGATTCTAAGGGCTGGGCACGGGGGTCCTAGTCCCGAACCCGTCGGCTGTTGGTTGACTGCTCGAGCTGCTCCCGCAGTGAGAGCAGGTCGCCGCGTGCAGGTCGGGGTACGGACTGGGAATGTTTCCTCCGAAGGCCTTCGCTGGGCGTCGAACAGCCAACTCAAAACAGGTACGGACAAGGGAAATCCGACTGTTTAATTAGAACTAAGTATTGCGATTGTCCCAACGGATGTTTATGCAATTAATTTCTGCCCTGTGCTTTGAATGTCAAAGTGAAGAAATTCAACCAAGCACGGGTAAACGACAGGAGTAACTATGACTCTCTTAAGGTAGCCAAATGCCTCGTCATCTAATTAGTGACACACATGAGTGGATTAACGAGATTCCCACTGTCCATGTCTATTATCCAGCGAAACCACAACCAAGGGAACGGGCTTGGCAGAATCAGCAAGGAAAGAAGACCCTGTTGAGCTTGACTCTAGTCCGACTTTGTGAAATGACTTGAGAGGGGTAGTATAAGTGGTAGCCGAAAGGCGAAAGTGAAATTCCACTACTTTTAACGTTATTTTACTTATTCCGTGAATTGGAGCGGGGCACTGCCCCCTCTTTGGACCCAGGGCTCACTTCGCGGGCCGATCCGGGCGGAAGACATTGTCAGGTGGGGAGATTGGCTAGAGCGGTACATCTGTTAAAAGATAACGCAGGTGTGGAACAGAAGGGTAAAATATCATTTGATTCTGATTTCCAGTACGAATACGAACCGTGAAAGCGTGGCCTAACGATCCTTTAGACCTTCGTAATTCGAAGATAGGGGTGTATGGAAAGTAATCATAGGGATAACTGGCTTGTGGCAGCCACGCGTTCATAGTGACAGTTCTTTTTTATCCTTCGATGTCGGCTCTTCCTATCATTGTGAAGCAGAATTCACCAAGTGTTGGATTGTTCACCCACCACTAGGGAACGTGAGCTGGGTTTAGAGCGTCGTGAGACAGGTTTGTTTTACCCTACAGATGACAGTGTCGCAATAGTAATTCAACCTAGTACGAGAGGAACCGTTGATTCACACAATTAGCCATCGTGCTTGGTTGAAAAGCCAGTGACACGAAGCTAGCGTATGCTGGATTATGATTGAACGCCTCTAAGTCAGAATCCGGGCTAGAAGCGACGCATGAGCCCGCCGTGCTTGCTGCCACAATCCACTGAGATTCAGCCCTTTGTCTCTCCGATTTGTCCCCCCACACTCCCCCTCCCCCAAAATAAAATCCAATCATTTTTAACTTTTCAAACTAGAGGTTTGCGTGCTGCCTGAATCGTTAGAAGGGAAAAAAATAACTGTGTTGAAATATAAGTATCGGAAGAAACATGGCACTTGAAGTTCACTAGTCTGCCGCTAAGTGTTGAGCTATACGTTCTGAGCCTCATTGCGAGTTTTTCGTGACGTTGAGTTTATTTATCAAGCCTAATGACATGTTAAAGGACTAGTGACATGTCACTATAAGAGGTTTTCGGGATGTCGGGTGCGATTATTAAAGCCAAGTTAGATGTCAAGGGGCAAATGTGTCTGCGTACGCAACACGTCCGCGGCCAGGCAGTATCTTCCAAGGCCTAAGCAGAACGGGCGTGGACTGCAAAATACGCCCTTGGACTACAAACGCGGTCGAACGGCGTCGGGCATTGCATTACATCACCGCCCTTGGGCAGCACGCACGGTCGGACGACGTCGGGCGTGGCATGACATCACCGCCCTTGGACTACACACACGGTCGGCAACGTCGGGCGTGGCATGACATCACCGCCCTTGGACTGCACACACGGTCGGCAACATCAGGTGTGGCATGACATCACCAACCTTGAACAGCACACACGGTCGGAAACATCGGGCGTGGAGTGACATCACCACCCTTTGACGGCACACACAGTCGGGAACGTTGGGCGTGGCATGATGCCATCACCGCCCTTAGACAACACACACGGTTGGTAACGTCGAGTGTGACAAGACATCACCACCCTTGGACCACCACACACGGTCGGCCGTCGTGGGGCGTGGCATGCCATCATAGCCCTTGGACAGCACAAACGGTCGGCCGTCGTCGGACGTGCCTGCACACAACGGTCGATCGTGGCCTGCCCGCATCGGTCGTGGCTTGTGCGACATTGTTCGATGTCTAAACAAAATATACGGATGTTCATTCCATACATAAATCAAAGGATTTTGAAACAACCTCCATGCATAACAAACATATTCATATACATTCCATTATCTATTCTCTAACGTTTCCGCCTAATGTGTCTCTTTCGCATCATTTTCATTACTTTTACGGTTCGTATGATATTGAAACATCTTCTATTTGTGCAAATATGTATCTTATCATTAATTTAACATGTTAAGAAGTGTCTTAGAGCATTCCTGTATTTTTCTGACTTTTAATATTTTTAGGCTTTTTTATTTTATACGTCTCTTTTTAAAAATAAAATTTATTAAATTATTTATTTGAAGGTTCCCATATTTATTTGTGAATTTTCGGAATTGATTTCATATTTTTTCGATATTTTCCCTATTTTTTATTTATTTATTACTAATTTTTTGGAATTTTCGAAAAAAAATTTAAAAAAAATGTTGAAAAATATTTTTATATATATATTAAAGTCATTTATGAAAGCTGATGTGTGTTGGTACCTTAGAACGTGCATATTTGGGTTGTACATTTCCATTATGATTCGCTGGAAAATCCATGTCTACTCATGTCACATGGTAAAACTTTTTTAAGCATTTATAAGGGGGGTAGAGGTGTTGGAGGCACACTAAGGCGCAGGCAGTAAGACGGCATAGGCGTCCCATGGGCTTAGTAGGCGTGCTGCGTGGGTGCTTGATGGCATGCATGGATTGTCCGTGCTTCACCGTTGGGCGTTTATAAAAACACGTCGGCGACGTCGATGGGTCGAGTGAGGCAAAGGCAAGCGGACGTCGAGGGCGTCCTGTGGGCTTAGTAGGCATGCTGCGTAGCCGTATGACGGCATGTATGGATCGTCCGTGCTACGTCGTTGGGCGTCTACAAAAACATGCTAGCGACGTTTGCGGGGCGGCGGCTGAGTCGAAGACAGGCGGATGTCGAGGGCGTCCAGTGGGTTTAGTAGGCGTGCTGGGTGGATCTTGACGGCATGCATGGCTCGTCCGTTCTACGCCGTTGGATGTTTACCAAAACACGCCCGTGACGTCTGTGGGGCGTTTGAGGCGGTGGCAGGCGGACATCATCGGCGTACTGTGGGCTTAGTAGGCGTGCTACGTGGGCGATTGACGGGAGCATGGCTCGTCCGTGCTACGTCATTGGGCATCTACAGAAACATGCCAGCGACGTCTGCGGGGCAACTGAGGCAAAAGCAGGCGGACGTCAAGGGCGTCCAGTGGGCTTAGTAGGCGTGCTGCATGGGCGCTTGATGGCATGCATGGATCTTCCGTGCTACGCTATTGGGCGCTTGCAAAAACATGCCAACGACGTCTGCGGTGCGACCGAGGCTTTATAAGGCGGACGTCACGGGCGTCCTGTAGGCTTAGTAGGCGTACTGCGTGGGTGCTTTATGGCATGCATGGCTCGTTCGTGCTATGCCATTGGGCGCTTAAAACAACATGGCAGCAACGTCTGCGGGACGAACGTGCGCCTCCGAGGGAACTTCTCAAGATCAGTTTACAATAGAGTTTGGTGTGGAAACGACAGTGCTTTCAGGCGAGTGTTTAGTTCTAGAGCTTCTGTTATGGCTAACTCTAGGCGTTGCATGCACGGGGCACGTAAGGCCATGTGCAGCCAAACGCTATGATGGACCAGGTGTGGGCGGTTCGCCTGTGTGAACCTTAGTCTTCCTCCAACAATCTTTGCAGTGATTAAATTCTCAACTCCCTTGGGCAGGCGCGCAACGGCGAGTGTAGCATTGGCCTTGCAAAGAAGGCATCAGCGTCGTCGCACGACATCTCATGTCGGGCGGCGGGGTGGATGTCGGGAGTGCATTGGTAGAACTATTCACGTACGGTGCATGAGTGGTTTTGGCATGTATGGTTAGCTTGGATCCCTCCTTCGAGCAGCGACGTTTTAACTCGCATGCCAATTCGGTGGCGGATGAAGCGCAATCTAGGCTGGTCGGATGTCAGATTCCTGTGTTTCATACCTAATGCCTAGGCATTGTGCACGTGCAAACGATCGCCTTTCGCCCCTCTCATCCCATGCGCGGGGTGAACCCAAACGGAAGCACTCAAGGAAGATAGGGAGGTTGGTGGATCCACCTCACTTGACAGGGAAAGGGAGCCCAGAGTTGAGGCTCCCAGGCCACCTATGTTCAAAGGCGTCCGCGACGCACAGGAGGTGAAGAATTTCCTACGGCACTATGAGAATTACTTCAAGTGTAATCGGGTGCGAAGTGATGTGAACAAGATCAACACTGCTGTGTTGTATCTTTCGTAGATGCCTATGCTATGGTGGAGGCGTAAAGAGTTCGGCATCAAGAAGGGGACATGCACTATAAACACGTGGGAGAAATTTTGCGAGGAGTTCAAGAAGGCGTTCTTCCTAACAACTTCATCTATGAGGCAAAGCGCAAGTTTAGGGAGTTAAAGCAAATGGGGAGCATGCCATCACCACCTTTGGACAGCACATGCGGTCAAACGACGTCGGGCGTGACATGCCATCAATGCCTTTGGGCAGCACAAATGGTCGAAGGACGTCGGGCGTTGCATGCAATCATCACTTTTGGGAAGCACACACGGTCGAACAACGTGGGGCGTGGCATGCCATCATCGCCTTTAGACTAGCTGACACAGTCAGACGGCGTCGGGCGTGGCATGCCATCATCGCCCTTGGACGGCAAACATGGTCGAACAACATCGGGCGTGGCATGCCATCATCACCTTTGGGAAGCACACACGGTCAGACGACGTCGGCCGTTGCATGCCATCATCGCCTTTTGCCAGCACACACAGTCGAACTACGTCGAGCGTGGCATGCCATCAACGCCTTTGGGCAGCACACACGGTCGAACGACATCGGGCGTGGAATGCCATCATCGCCTTTGGGCAGCACACACGATCAAACGACGTCGGGCGTGGCATGCCATCATAGCCCTTGGACGGCAAACACCGTTGCACGACGTTAGGCGTGGCATGACATCATCGCCTTTGGGCAGCACAAACGGTCAAACGATGTCGGGCGAGGCATGCCATAATCGCCCTTGGACGGCAAACATGGTCGAACGACTTCGGGCGTGGCATGCCATCATCGCCTTTAAGCAGCACAGACGGTCGGACGGCGTCGGGCGTTGCATGCCATCATCAACTTTTGCAAGCACACACAGTCGAACGACGTCGGGTATGGCATGCCATTATCTCTTTGGGCAGCACACACAGTTGAACGACATCGCGCGTGGCATGCCATCATCACCTTTGGGCAGTACACACGATCGAACGACGTCGGGCGTGGCATGAAATCATCGCCTCTGGGCAGCACACACGGTCGAACAACGTCGGGCGTGGCATGCCATCATCGCCATGCTATGGTGGAGGCGTAAAGAGTCCAACATTCAGAAGGGGACATGCACTCTGAACACGTGGGATTAATTCTGCGAGGAGTTCAAGAATGCGTTCTT
>JAKWIX010000062.1:27500-35000 GCA_027704785.1 Solanum chmielewskii
AAAGTTCGGAGACGTCGGCGGGAGCCTCGGGAAGATTTTCTGTTTAACAGCCTGCCTACCCTAGAATTGGCTCAGCCGGAGTTAGAGTCCAGTGCCTGGAAGAGCACCTTATGTCGCGCGGTGTCCGGTGTGCTTCCGGCGGCCCTTGAAAATCCAGAGGACCAAATGTTGTCCACGCCCGATCGTACTCATAACCTTATTAGGTCTCCAAGGTGAACAACCTCTGGTTGATGGAACAATGTAGGCAAGGGTAGTCGGTAAAATGGATCTGTAACTTCGGGCGTGGCATGCCATCAGCGCCTTTGGGCAGCACAGATGGTCAAACGACGTCGGGCGTGGCATGCCATTATCGCCGTTGGGCAGCACACACCATCAAACGACGTCGGGCGTGGCATGCCATCATCGCCTTTGGGTAGCACACACGGTCAAACGACATCGGGCGTGGCATGCCGTCATCGCCTTTGGGAAGCACTCACGGTCGAGCGACGTTGGGCGTGGTATGCCATCATTGCCTTTGGGCAGCACACACGGTCGAACGACGTCGGGCGTGGCATTCCATCATCGCCTTTGGACTAGCTGGCACAGTCGGACGGCGTTGGGCGTGGCATGCCATCATCGCCTTTAGGCAGCACAGACAATCGCACGGCGTCGGGCGTGGCATGCCATCATCGCCCTTAGGAAGCACAGATGGTCGGACGGCATCGGGAGTCGCTTGCCATCATCGCCCTTGGACAACACAGACGGTCGGCCGTCGTCGGGTGTGACATGCCATCAGAGCCCTTGGACAGCACAGATGGTCGGACGGCGTCGGGTGTGGCATGCCATTATCGCCGTTGGACAACACAAATGGTCGGCCGTCGTCGGGTGTGGCATGCCATCATATCCCTTGGACAGCACACACGGTCGGACGATGTCGGGCATGGCATGCCATCATCGCCCTTGGGAAGCACAGACGGTCGGACGGCGTCGGGAGTCGCATGCCATCATATCCCCAGGACAGCACATACGGTCGGCTGTCATCGGGTGTGGCATGCCATCATAGCCTTTGGACAGCACACACGGTCGGCGTCATCGGGCGTGGCATGCCATCATAGCCCTTGGACAGCACACACGGTCGGACGGCATCGGGTGTGGCATGCCATCATCGCCCTTGGACCAGCATAGACGGTCGGCCATCGTCGAGTGTGGCATGCCATCATAGCCCTTGGACATCACAAATAGTCGGCCGTGGCCTGCCCGCATCAGTCGTAGCTTGTGCGACATTGTTTGAGTTCTAAACAAAACATGCGGATGTTCATGTCGTACATAAATACAAGGATTTTGAAACAACCTCCATGCATAACAAACATATTCATCTACTTTCCATTATCTATTCTCTAACGTTACCGCCTAACGTGGCTCTTTCGCATCATTTTCATTACTTTTACGGTTCGTATGATATTGAAACATATTTTATTTGTGCAAATATACATCTTATCATTAATTTAACATGTTTAGACGTGTATTCGAGCATTTCCATATTTTTCCAACTTTTAATCATTATTTTATAATTTATTTTTATGCTTTTTTATTTTTTACGTCTCCTTTTAAAAAATAAAATTTATTAAATTTTTTATTTCAAGGTTCCCATATATATTTGAGAATTTTCGGAGTTGATTTCATATTTTTTCGATATTTTCCCTATTTTTTATTTATTTATTACAAATATTTTGGAATTTTTGGAAAAAAAATTTTAAAAAAAATGTTGAAAAATATTTTTATATATATATTAAAGTCATTTATGAAAGCTGATGTGAGTTGGTACCTTAAAACGTGCATATTTGGGTTGTACATTTCCATTAAGATTCGCTGGAAAATCTGTGTCTACTCCTGTCACATGGTAAAACTTTTTTAAGCTTATATTAGGGGGGTAGAGGTGTTGGAGGCACACTAAGGCGCAGGCAGGCAAGCTGCATAGGCGTCCCATGGGCTTAGTAGGCGTGCTGTGTGGGTGCTTGATGGCATGCATGGCTTGTCCGTGCTTCGCCGTTGGGCGTTTATAAAAACACGTCGGCGACGTCGATGGGTCGAGTGAGGCAAAGGCAGGCGGATGTCGAGGGCGTCCTTTGGGCTTAGTAGGCATGCTGCGTAGGCGCTTGACGACATGCATGGCTCGTCCGTACTACGTCATTGGGCGTTTACAAAAACATACTAGCGACGTTTGCGGGGCGGCTGAGGCGAAAACAGGCGGACGTCGAGGGCGTCATGTGGGCTTAGTAGGCATGCTGCGTGGATATTGATGGAATGCATGGCTCGTCCATGCTACGCCGTTGGGCGCTTGCAAAAACATGCCGACGACGTCTGCGGGGCGACCGAGGCGTTATAAGGCGGACGTCATGGGCGTCTTGTGGGCTTAGTAGGCGTGCTGCGTTGGCGCTTTATAGAATGCAGGGCTCGTTCGTGCTATGCCATTGGGCGCTTACAAAAACATGGCAGCAACGTCTGCGGGACGAATGTACGCCGCCGAGGGAACTTCTCAAGATCAGTTTATAATATAGTTTGGTGGAGAAATGGCAGTGCTTTCGGGCGAGTGTTTTAGTTCTAGAGCTCCTATTACGGCTAACTCTAGGCGTTGCACGCACGGGGCACGTAAGGCCATGTGCGGCCAGACGCTATGATGGACCTGGCGTGGGCGGTTTCCCTGTGTGAATCTTGGTCTTCCTCTAACAATCTTTGCAGTGAATAAATTCTCAACTCCTTTGGGCAGGCGCGCAACGGCGGGTGTAGCATTGGCCTTGCAAAGAAGGCATCGGCGTCGTCGCACGACATCTCATGTCGGGCTGTGGGGTGGATGTCGGGCGTGCATTGGTAGAGCTATTCACGTACGGCGCATGAGTGGTATTGGGCATGTGTGGTTAGGTTGGATCCCTGCTTGGAGCAGCGACAACCTAACTCGCATGCCAATTCGGTGGCGGATGAAGCGCAATCTAGGCTAGTCGGATGTCGGATTCCTGTGCTACATACCTAATGCCTAAGCATTGTGCACGTGCAAACGGTCGCCTTTCGCCCCTCGCATCCAATGCGCGGGGTGAACCCAAACGGAACCACTCAAGAAAGATAGGGAGGGTAGTGGATCCACATCACTTCACCGGGAAAGGGAGGCCAGAGTCGAGGCTCCCAGGCCACCTATGTTCAAAGGCGTCCGCGACGCACAGGAGGTGAAGAATTTCCTATGGCACTTGGACAATTACTTCAAGTGTAATCGGGTGCGAAGTGATGTGAACAAGATCAACACTACTGTGTTGTGTCTTTCGTAGATGCCCATGCTATGGTGGAGGCGTAAAGAGTTCGACATCAAGAAGGGGACATGCACTATGAACACGTGGGAGAAATTCCGCGAGGAGTTCAAGAAGACATTCTCCCTAACAACGTCATCATTGAGGCAAAGCGTAAGTTTAGGGAGTTAAAGCAAAAGGGGAGCATACGCGCGATCGGCAACGTCGGGCGTGGCATGACGTCACCGCTCTTAGACTGCACACACGTTCGGCAACATCGGGCGTAGCATTACATCACCGCCGTTGGACAGCACACACGGTCGGCAACGTCAGGCGTGGCATGACATCACCGCCCTTGGAATGCACACACGGTCGGCAACGTCAGGCGTAGCATGACATCACCGACGTTAGACAGCACACACGGTCGGCAACGTCGGGCGTGGCATGACATCGCCGCCTTTGGACAACACACACGGTCGACGACGTCGGGCTTGGCATGCCATCATCACCTTTGGGCAGCACACACGGTCGAACGACGTCGGGCGTGACATGCCATCATAGCCCTTGGACGGCAAACACGGTCTAACGACGTCAGGAGTGGCATGCAATCATCGCCTTTGGGAAGCCCAAACGGTCAAACGATGTCGGGCATGGCATGCCATCATAGCCTTTGCACGGCAAACACGGTCGAACGACATCACGCGTGACATGCCATCACCGCCTTGGGACAACACACACGGTCGAACGACGTTGTGCGTCACATGCCATCATCGCCTTTGGGCAGCACACACGATCGAACGACGTCGGGCGTTGCATGCCATCATCGCCTTTGGGCAGCACACACGGTCGGACGATGTCAGGCGTGGCATGACATCACCGCCCTTGGACAGCACGAATGGTCGGCAACGTCGGGCGTGGTATGATGACATCACCGCCCTTGGACAACACACACGGTCGGCAACGTCGGGCGTGGCATGACATCACCGCCCTTGGACTTCACACACGGTCAACAACATCGGGGGTGGCATGACATCACCGCCCTTGGACAGCACACACGGTCATCAACGTTGGGCATGGTATGACATCACTGCCCTTGGACTGCAAACACGGTCGGCAACGTCGGGCGTGGCATGACATCATTGCCATTGGACAACACACACGGTCGGCAACGTTGGGCGTGGCATGACATCGCCGCCTTTAGACTGCACACACGCTCGGACGAAGTCGAGCGTGGCATGCCATTATCGCCTTAGCGTAGCACACACGGTCGAACGACGTCGGGTGTGGCTTGCCATCGTAGCCCTTGGACGACAAACACCGTCGAACGACGTCAGGCGTGGCATGCCATCATCGCCTTTGGGCAACACTAACGATCGAACGATGTCGGGCGTGGCATGTCATCAAAGCCCTTGGACGGCAAACACGGTCGAACGACGTCAGGCGTGGCATGCCATCACCACCTTTGGACAGCATACACGGTCGAACGACGTCGAGCGTTGCATGCCATCATCGCCTTTGGGCAGCACAAACGCTCAAACGATGACGGGCGTTGCATGCCATCATCGCTTTTGGGCAGCACACACGGTCGAACGACGTTTGGGCGTGGCATGCCATCATCGCCATTGGACTAGCTGACACAGTCGAGCGTGGCATGCCATCATCTCCCTTAGAAGGGCAAACATGGTCGAACGATGTCGGGCGTGGCATGCCATCATCACCTTTGGGCAGCGCAGACGGTCGGACGGCGTTGGTCGTTGTATGCTATCATCGCCTTTTGCCAGCACACACAATCGAATGACGTCGGGCGTGGCATGCCATCATCGCCTTTGGGCAGCACACACGGTCGAATAACGTCGGGCATGGCATGCCATCATCTCCTTTGGGCAGCACACACGATCGAACGACGTCGGGCATGGCATGCCATCATATCCCTTGGACGTCAAACACCGTCGAACGACGTCAGGCGTGGCATGCCATCATCGCCTTTGGGCAGCATAAATGACCGAACGATGTCGGGCGTGGCATGCCATCATAGCCCTTGGACGGCAAACACAGTCGAACGACTTCAGGAGTGACATGCCATCACCGCCTTTGGACAGCACACACGGTAGAACGACGTCGGGCGTGGCATGCCATCATCGCTTTTGGGCAGCACAAACGGTCGAACGACGTCAGGCGTGGCATGCCATCATCGCTTTTGGGTAGCACACACGGTCGAACGACGTTAGGCGTGGCATGCCATCATCTTCCTTGGACAACGAACATGCTCGAACGACGACGGGTATGGCTTGCCCTCATCGCCTTTGGGCAGCACAGACGGTCGGACGGCGTCGGGCGTTGCATGCCATCATCGCCTTTCATCAGCACACACAGTCGAACGATGATGGGCGTGGCATGCCATTATCACCTTTGGGCAGCACACACGGTCGAACGACGTCGGGCATGGCATGCCATCATCGCCTTTGGGCAGCACACACGGTCGGGTGACGTCAGGCGTGGAATGACTTCACCGCCCTTGGACAACGCACACGGTCGACAACGTCGGGCGTGGCATGATGACATCACCGCCCTTGGACAGCACACACAGTCGGCAACATCGGGCATGGCATGACATCACAACCCTTAGACAACACTCACGGTCTGCAACGTCAGGCGTGGCATGATGACATCACTGCCCTTGGACAGCACACACGCTCGGCAACATCGGGCGTGGCATGACATCACCGCCCTTGGACAACACACACGGTCGAACGACGTCAGGCGTGGCATGCCATCATCACCTTTGGGCAGCACACACGATCGAACAACGTCGAGCGTGACATGCCATCATTGCCTTTGGACGTCAAACACCGTCAAACACCCTCAAACGACATCAGGCGTGTCATGCCATCATCGCCTTTGGGCAGCATAAACGATCGAACGATGTTGGGCGTGGCATGCCATCATAGCCCTTGGACGGCAAACACGGTCGAACGACGTCAGGAGTGACATGCCATCACCTCCTTTGGACAGCACACATGGTCGAACGACGTCGGGCGTGGTATGCCATCATCGCTTTTGGGAAGCACAAACGGTCAAACGACGTCAGGCGTGGCATGCCATCATCGCCTTTGGGTAGCACAAACGGTCGAACGACGTCAGGCGTGGCATGCCATCATCTTCCTTGGACGGCAAACATGCTCGAACGGCGTCGGGCGTGGCATGCCATCATCGCCTTTGGTAGCACAGACGGTCGAACGGCTTCGGGCGTTGCATGCCATCATCGCCTTACACCAACACACATAGTCGAACGACGTCGGGCGTGGCATGACATAATCACCTTTGGGCAGCACACTCGGTCGGACGACGTCGGGCATGGCATAACATCACCGCCCTTGGACAACACATACGGTCGGCAACGTCGGGTGTGGCATGATGACATCACCGTCCATGGACAGCACACACGGTCGGCAACGTCGGGCGTGGCATGACATCACCGACCTTTGACAAAACACACGGTCGGCAACGTCTGGTGTGTCATAACATTACAACCCTTGGACAGCACACACGGTCGGCAACGTCGGGCGTGGCATGATGACATCACTGGCCTTGGACAGCACACACGCTCGGCAATATCGGGCGTGGCATGACATCACCTCACTTGGACAGCACACACGGTCAGCAACATCGGGCGTGGCATGACATCACCGCCCTTGGACTGCACACACGGTCGGCAACGTCGGGCAAGGCATGACATAACCGCCCTTGGACAGCACACACAGTTAACAACGTCAGGCGTGGCATGACATCGCCGCCTTTGGACAGCACACACGGTCAGATGACGTCAGGCGTGGCATGCAATCATCGGCTTTGGGCAGCACACACGGTCGAACGACGTCGGGCGTCGCATGGCATCATCGCCTTTGGCAGCACAAATGGTCGAACGATGTCGGGCGTGGCATGCCATCATCGCCCTTGGACGGCAAACATGGTCAAACGATGTCGAGCGTGGCATGCCATCATCGCCTTTGGGCAGCACAGACGGTCGGACGACGTCGGGCGTTGCATGCCATCATCGACTTTTGCAAGCACACACAGTAGAACGACGTCAGGCGTGGCATGCCATTATCGCTTTGGGCAGCACACACGGTCGAACGACGTCGGGCGTGGCATGCCATCATCGTCAAGCAATGGTGGAGGCGTAAAGAGTTCGACATCAAGAAGGGGACATGCACTATGAACACGTGGGAGCATTTCCGCGAGGAGT
>JAKWIX010000062.1:40000-75812 GCA_027704785.1 Solanum chmielewskii
AGTTCAGAAATGTCGGCGGGAGCCTCGGGAAGAGTTATCTTTTCTGTTTAACAGCCTGCCTACCCTAGAATCGGCTCAACCGGAGTTAGGGTTCAGCGGCTGGAAGAGCACCGTATGTCGCGTGGTGTTCGGTGCGCTTCCGGCAGCCCTTTAAAATCCAGAGGACTGAATGCCATCCACGTCTGGTCGTACTTATAACCGCATTAGCTCTCCAAGGTGAACAACCTCTGGTTGATGTAACAATGTAGGCAAGGGAAGTCGGCAAAATGGATCCGTAACTTCGAGAAAAGAATTGGTTCTGAGGGTTGGGCACGGGGGTCCCAGTCCCGAACCCGTCGACTGTCGGTTGACTGCTCGAGCTGCTACCGCGGCGAGAGCGGGTTTCCGCGTGCCGGTCGGGGGACGGACTGGGGACGTTTCCTCCGAAGGACTTCCCTGGGCGTCGAACAGCCAACTCAGAACTGGTATGGACAAGGGAAATCCAATTGTTTAATTAAAAAAAAGAAATGCGATTGTCCCAACGGATGTTTATGCAATGTGATTTCTGCCCTGTGCTCTGAATGTCAAAGTGAAGAAATTCAACCAAGCGCGGGTAAACGGCGCGAGTAACTATCACTCTCTTAAGGTAGCCAAATTCCTCGTCATCTAATTAGTGACGCACATGAATGGATTAACGAGATTCCCACTGTCCCTGTCTACTATCCAGCGAAACCACAACCAAGGGAACGGGCTTGGCAGAATCAGCGGGGAAAGAAGACCCTGTTGAGCTTGACTCTAGTCCGACTTTGTGAAATGACTTGAGAGGGGTAGTATAAGTGAGAGCCAAAAGGCGAAAGTTAAATTCCACTACATTTAATGTTATTTTACTTATTCCATGAATTGGAGCGGGGTACTGCCCCCTCTTTGGACCCAGGGCTCACTTCGCGGGCTGATCCGGGCGGAAGACATTGTCAGGTGGGGAGATTGGCTGGGAAGGTACATCTGTTAAAAGCTAACGCAAGTGTCCTAAGATGAGCTCAACGAGAACAGAAATCTTGTGTGAAACAGGAGGGTAAAAACTCATTTGATTCTGATTTCCAGTATGAATACGAACCGTGAAAGCGTGGCCTAACGATCCTTTAGACCTTCGGAATTCGAAGCTAGGGTAGTACAAAAAGTTACCACAGGGATAACTGGCTTGTGGCAGCCACGCGTTCATAGTGACGTTGCTTTTTTATCCTTCGATGTCGACTCTTCCTATCTTTGTGAAACAGAATTCACTAAGTGTTGGATTGTTCACCCACCAATAGGGAATGTGAGCTGGGTTTAGAGCATCGTGAGAAAGGTTTGTTTTACCCTACTGATGCCAGTGTCGCAATAGTAATTCAACCTAGTACGAGAGGAACCGTTGATTCAAGCAATTGGCCATCGTGCTTGGTTGAAAAGCCAGTGGCGCGAAGCTACCGTATGCTGGATTATGACTGAACGCCTCTAAGTCAGAATCCGGGCTAGAAGCGACGCATGGGCCTGTCGTCCGCTTGCCGACCCGCACTAGGGGCCTATGGCCCCCAAGGCACATGTCGTTGGCTAAGTCGCAGCGACGAAAGCATCGCGCTGACCGCATTGAAGTACAATTTCCATCGAGCGGCGAGTAGGATCCTTTGACTACGACTTAAATACGCGACGGGGTATTGTAAGTGGCAGAGTGGCCTTGCTGCCACGATCCACTTAGATTCAGCCCTTTCTCGCTCCGATTCGTCCCCCCACACTCCCCCTCCCCCAAAATAAAATCCAATCAATGCTAACTTTTCAAATGAAAGGTTCGCGTGCTGCCTGAATCCTTAGAAGGGGAAAAAATAACTGTGTTGAAATATAAGTATCGGAAGTAACATGGCACTTGAAGTTCACTAGTCTGCCGCTAAGTGTTGAGCTATACGTTCTGAGCCCCATTGTGAGTTTTTCGTGACGTTGAGTTTATTTATCAAGCCTAATGACATATTAAGGGACTAGTGACATGTCACTATAAGAGGTTTTCAGGATGTCTGGTGCGATTATTAAAGCCATGTTAGATGTCAAGGGGCAAATGGGTCTGCGTACGCAGCACGTCCGCGGCTAGGCGGCATCGGCCAAGGCCTGCGCAGAACGGGTGTGGACTGCAAAATACGCCCTTGGACGGCAAACACGGTCGAACAGCTTCGGGCGTTGCATTACATCACCGCCCTTGGGCAGCACGCACGGTCGGACGACATCGGGCGTGGCATGACATCACCGCCCTTGGACAACACACACGGTTGGCAGCGACAGGCGTGGCATGACATCACCGCCCTTGGACTGCACACACACACGGCAACATCAGGCGTGGCATGACATCACCACCCTGGAACAGCACACACGGTCGAAAACGTCGGGCGTGGCATGACATCACCACCCTTGTACTGCACACACGGTTGGCAACGTTGGGCGTGGCATGATGACATCACCACCCTTAGACAGCACACACGGTCGGCAACATCGAGTGTGGCATGACATCACCACCCTTGGACCAGCACACACGGTCTGCCGTCGTCGGGCGTGGCATGCCATCATAGCCCTCGGACAGCACAAATGGTCATCCATCGTCGGACGTGCCTGCACACAACGGTCGGCCATGGCATGCCTGCATCGGTCGTGGCTTGTGCGACATTGTTCGAGTTCTAAACAAAACATACGGATGTTCATGCCATACATAAATCAAAGGATTTTGAAACAACCTCCATGCATAACAAACATATTCTTCTACTTTCCATTATATATTCTCTAACGTTTCCGCCTAATGTGGCTCTTTCGCATCATTTTCATTACTTTTACGGTTCGTACGATATTGAAACATCTTCTATTTGTGCAAATATATATCTTATCATTAATTTAAGATGTTTAGAAGTGTTTTAGAGCATTCCTGTATTTTTCCGACTTTTAATATTTTTAGGCTTTTTTATTTTTTACGTCTCCTTTTAAAAAATAAAATTTATTAAATTTTTTATTTTAAGGTTCCCATATTTATTTGTGAATTTTTGGAGTTGATTTAATATTTATTTTTTATATTTTCCCTATTTTTTATTATTTTATTACTAATTTTTCAGAATTTTCGAAAAAAACTAAGATTAAAAAAATATTGAAAAATATTTTTATATATATATTAAAGTTATTTATGAAAGCTAACGTCTGTTTGTACTTTACAACGTGCATATTTGGGTTGTACATTTCCATTATGATTCTCTAGAAAATCCATGTCTACTCCTGTCACATGGGTAAAACGTTTTTAAGCATATATAAGGGGGGTAGAGGTGTTGGAGGCAGACTGAGGCGCAGGCAGGCAATTGGCATAGGCGTCCCATAGGCTTAGAAGGCGTGCTGCGTGGGTGCTTGATGGCATTGATACGCTCAAACTTACTTCTCAAATGAGAAGTAAAGCGGTCGCGTCAAGTAAATAACCCAACTAGTGAGGTTGGGATCGTTCCCACGAGGAAAATAGTCTAGACTTAACTTCAACTTGTTATTACTATTGTTCGGTTGATGACTTCCTTAAAAAGTAAAAGCATAAAAAGGGGGGTTTGTATTTCCTAATAAGTAAAAATAACTAACGAACTTGACAGAGACACTTAACAGCTTTTAATTTTGGGTTTTAATCAATTAATCAAAGTAACTAGGGTTTACGTGTTCACCACAGGTTCATAACTTGATAATTCTAATTATAACAATTCTTCCTAGTATCTTGCATGCAAAGTGATAATTTATGTATTTCTAAATCTTTGGTCCGGCATCTAGAAAATCTAACTCCGCACCTTGGTCCGGCTGCGTGTGTTGCTTTCCTAACCCTTATCTTTACCTCATATTAAGCATCGTATTCGATATTTGACTTAGTTATTACCTCGTACCAATCAATACTATCCTATTAGATAGTATACACTAAATCTATGTTAATAATTCTTTTCCTATTATCTACCTCCTTGGTCCGGCAAGTAGCATTAAGGCGAGTTCTAACGTTGATCATCCGTTAAAAAGACTTCTAAGCGAAAGAATTATTAATACATGCAAGACACTATTCTAGAATTGTTATTTTAGTTAGGGTTTATCTCATTATTTGCCTATGGTTCCCACAACCCTAGTTATGGAGTTTAGTTCCTCATAGCCATAAACACAATATTCAAATAGGTTAAACAAGAATTCATGTACTTACTTCAATGAGAAAGAATAATGTCCAAAAAATTGCTTGATTAATCACCAAAAATCACTTGTAAGAATCTCCAAAAAATCAAACACTAAAACACAAAGTCTAATAATATGATGTTTAATCTCACAGAGTCTAACCTCAAAAATGAGGTTTTTCGAACTATTTATAAAAAATATAAAAACCTAATTAAACAAGGATTCTAATTACTGGAAATCTGCCAAAATGCGGCTGGGTCGACGGACCACGCGACGGGCCGTCATGGTTATGACGGACCGCCTTGAACTCCGTCGTCCCATACTTGGTGCAATTCTTCTGCTGCTTTCTTCATCCCCTCGACGGCAAGTGTGACGGGCCGTCATAGGAACAACGGTCTGTCAAGGGTCTCGTTTCAAAATACTTCAACTCTTGGAATCTGGGTACTGGGATCACTTCTCTGATATTCACAACGAACCTGCAGGACGGACCGTCATAGCCATGACGGACCGTCACAATCTTCGTAATCCCACACTTGGTCAGACTTCCCCATCTTCCTTCAGCAGCTTCTCTACACTGCCACCTACGGACCGTCACATGCACGACGGACCGTCATAAGCTCCGTAGGTGGTCTCTTCTGCATTTTTCGCTCAAAATCTCCGAATTCAGCTTTAGACAGATTTCCTACAAACAAAGAGAAACTTATATCAAAAATAGCACAAAAAGGGCTTTCGGACACACTAAACTTAAGGGAAAAGTATTTATTATACCGTGAAACCACGGTATATCAACATCCTCAACTTAAATTCGTTGTTTGACCTCAAGCGACGCACTATGACTCACTACACAATCTTTGTACAATAGTATTCATGTTTTATCCTTTGCAATCATTTGGCTATCAATCCCGATTAATCTCATCAAATCTATGCATGCTATCACTATTAGGCTTGAATTTTGTGGGATTCGAACATGACACAGACTCACCACGCACTAACACCTATCCTCTTCAATTTCTCACCGAGGGGCTAACAATTCTGGTATAGCAACTAGTGTCCTTACTTTAGAACAAAATCCTCATTTTTCACACAATGATTTCAGTTTGAGTATAAGGATTACATTTCAACACTCGCTCTCAGAACAAAGTCACACTCATTCATACCTATTGACATAAGCTTGCCCTTATTTTCACTGCCTTAAGTTCGCTATACAACTCTTAGGATCAGGATAGGACTTTTTTAGCTTGTAACGTAGGTTCAGAGTCAGGTAGGGCATATTTAGGTATACTTTAGTGACTTTTTGCCCTCCTTGACATATCGGCTAAACCTTCCACTTTCTATCACTTTATCTCGCCCAGTTTCTCCTATTCTTTCACCTTGCTGTTTCCCTTCTTTCTTCATTTGTGTAAGTAACTCTTTTCTTTTCTTGTTTGTAATTCTTGAATATTTCTCTTTTTTTTTCTTTCAACGAGTTCTTGAGTCACTTTACTTTTGTTCTTTCTCTCTCTTTGTTCTTTCAACCCCACTTTCCAGAGCATTCCTCAAAACAGCCACCCTCAACTCATGGCTTTGCCATGAGTCAAGGTACACAATACCCAAAGTCGGGTCAGGGCCATAACGAAGGTTGTTTATGCAATAGCCACCCTCAACTTATGCTTTTGGCATAAGCTGAGGTGCACATGTCCAAGGAGGGACCAGGGCCAACATGTTGTTCCCAGAAAAGATCAGTTGGGGTGAAAAAGAAAGGTCTAATTTTAAGCTCATATTATTTGGATCAAAGAAGGATAACTTTCATTTGGTTTCTTTAATTTAGGCTAGAAATGGGCTATATTGAAAAAGGGCCTATGATCCTTTCCTAATTGCCTGTTACAGCTTACTTTTAACAGGACTAACCAGGCATGTTCTAGCTCAGTACTAGTAATGAACTATTCAACTTTCCTCACACTCACTTGACATCTCATCACTATACCAGATTATCAGACACCTAGTTTGACTTGAAGATTTAGGGTAATGCAATGGAGTAACTCTATTTCATGTTTAGAGCCACACAATTATCAGTTACTACGCCTAGACATTCAACGTTTTCCAGTTTTATCGGGATATGATTTTAGCCATCATGCTTCTGAGTTAAACTATGTACAAAAGATATAACGTGCCGGTTCAACAGAAAAAGTAATCAGTCTTTTGGGGAAAAAGAACACAGGCAAGAAAACCCCAAAAGAGGATAGTGAGTTGGGCTACTCAGACTTCACCCTAACACTCACTTTCCATTTACTCCACCCCCAACAAAAAAGCATGCAATTGTCCCCAATGCATAAAAATAAATCTAAAGATTAGAGGGGTAGGTGAAGCAAACCTGTGGCGCATAGCACCGTCGATCAATAAGTTGGTGGGTCTGGTTTCCCGGAACCCACATCCTCTGCAATCTGGACACCCTTAGTGGTGTCCTCAGCAATCTGGACACCCTTAGTGATGTCCTCAGCAACAACTGCACCATCATTAGTGCCTCCTGCTGTCTCTACAATGCGGGACCTAGACGCCCCAGCCGCTATCTGCGATGCTCTGATGTGGTGTGCCTCTGCCTCAGCAAGTGAGGATCTCCTCGCGGCCTCCATCTCTCGGCGCTCCTTCTTCCTTGCTCGCGCCTCATCCTCTGATCGACCCCTACGCCTCTTGGCACTCTCTCAAGGGGAAGGTGGGGGAAGTTCTGAAGTAGCAAACAGGGCCGCCAATACAGTGTCCTCAACAGGCTCGACAGGCTCCGACACTCTCGCCTCTAGGATCGTGTCGATGTCTGCACAAATACTGTCGACTGCAACTTGGAGAGTCGACACATCTACCGGAGGGCCTGGATGGGCTAACACTCACAACTCAAATGCATCGAGGCGCTGGTGAACCTCAACAATCTTCCGCTGCATCTTCCTCTCCATACGCGCTTCAGACTCAGTAATAGCCTTCTGCATCCACGGCTAGATATGATGCAGAAGGGTGGCCATTTGTGCCTCCAGTTTTTGGACCCTAGCAAGTGGGGCCGGTAACAGTAGAGGTGCTGTGCGTGATAAGCTCGAGGCTGGGCTACTACCCGGGATAGACTCGACCGGGGTAGTGTCAGTGGACGCCTGTGTAGCGGTGCGGGCCTGGGCCACCATGTCCGAAAGATCATCAACACGTGGTGGCATCTCTGGACGGGGCCCTCGACGTGGGGCCAACTCATTGGCCTCGTCTCTGATGAGGCCGACGTCAACGGTGCTCTGCGGGGTCTTCAACTGATCTATGTGCCATATGGGCACACCTGCGGTCCTGCAAAGAGCAAAAATCATACACGGGAAGGGGTAGGTAGTAGTGACCTTGAATGCCCTCTCGTGCATGACTGCCTGGAGAAGCCATGCGAAGTCGACCTCGAATCCGGCTATCATCGCCGCTATCAACACTGCTCGATCCCAAGTGACGATGTTATCAGCAGCTATGGGGTAAAGACAGTGACGGACAAGCAGCCACAAGAACTTCGTGACGAACGTGAGGTTGGCCTTCTTGATGGCCCCCTTCGGCTCAGTGACCCAATCTGCACCCTCTCCGTTGAATAATAGGTGCAAGGCCATCCACCTCTTGGTGGTCTCTATCAGTGCCTGCTCGCGCAAGAACTGGCCATCCTTCACTATCTGCCAGCGGTAGTCAAACTCGGCAATGTGGGGAGTCCGCGTAGCATCTGTACTCTCGCCGTATAGGAACCGGCGGATAGCTGGCAGGGAAATGTCGACCTGCACGCCCCGGACTCGAACCTGCTCCAGTGGGGCCTGTTTAGCGGGAGCAGCCCGCCTATCAATCTGTGATCGGAGAGTCGCTACGTAGGATGCGTAGAACTCTCGGACCACTTCCTCACTGTATCGTCCCAATGGACGGGCTGTCCACTCTAAGCGATGCCTGGTGAATAGGTTGTGGATCTCCGGCATCGATGGGAGGCTCCCTGTAAGTACCCGCCGCTCCAAGGTGAGTGTCCGAGTCATCACTCCCTTATCAGTCAGGAATTTGGCGTCGGAGTAAACTTGAAACTGGCCTTCGACGCACCACCGGTTTGGCTGGTCAGAGGCTGGGGTGGGGACCTGGGCTGGTGCGCCGGATGTAGAGTCAGAACTGTCAGCCTCATCAGACAAGGCCGACGCTGCAGCAGTGGCGGGTGCGGGAACCTCAGCAAAGCCTGAAGCTTCCTCGGACCAGGATACTCCTAAGGAGCCAGACGGTCCTTCCTCATTTGTGGCTGACCCAGAGGGTGTGCCGGTCAGTGTGCGCTCCTCATCAGACTGGGAGGCACTGACAACGCCGGACGCCACCGTCTTGGGTGTGGCTCTGGGGGCACGTGCAGCACGGGAAGGTGCAGAAGTGCCTGGGGGCACATATTCAGGGTCCCGCTCATCATCTGACCCGATGATCAAGCGTGCAGACGGGGCAACAGACTTGGATCGCCCACGTGCGTAGGCTCGGTCTTGCTTGGGTGCCATAGTAGATAGTACCTGTAAAGGGTCAATATTAGTATGAGTAGTGGCAAACAAGACAGACAAACCCATACGACATAAAACATTGAAAATAGTGTGTTAGTGATATTGAAACTGTATCACACGATAGGCTAGGTGATGGGTCATCGTGAATAAGACGGACCGTCATGAGGTCCGTCGTGTTGTACTTAGTCTAAGTATATAGAAAGAACCCTGAAGGAGGGGTCTCTGACCATCATGACGGTCGTGCAGGACGGACCGTCGTGGGTATGATGGTCCGTCATAAGAGTCCATCGTAGGACACTCAGAAAGTTTTGAGAGACCCTTAGAAACAGGGTCTCTGACAACCAGAATGGTTGTGCAGGATGGACCGTCGTGAAGACAACGGTCCGTCATAGGCGTCGTTGGGCAGGGTGCTAGGGCTTGTGCAACGGACCCTACGACGGTCCGTCGTGTGTGCTACGGTCCGTCATCGGGGTCTCGTTCTGAGTAGCAGTGTTTGACTTGGGGTACCCTACACATCCCCGATGAACCCACATGGTCTTGTAGTGTTGTGGACCTATATGTGTCTATCCCAATGACCGAGGAAACTACCAAAGCAAAATCACCTATGCCTAGGGTTATCAACATGGCACATACGAACATTTTGAGCCTAGATTTAGACATAATCATATAGAGGAAATAGTATACGACTAAGAACTAAGCTAATACTAACTACAAAACCAAAATGCAAGATAAATAAGTATAAATGTAGAGACACATACCTTGGAAATGGAGAAGAAAACAAACGGAGAATGATTCTGTCAAGGTAGACACCTACAGCAGCACCGACTAGTGGATGATAAGTATAAGGCTTAGGAGGATTTTGGGAGAAATGATCAGTGAGGGGAAGTGTGGAAGTTGAAAAGAGAGGGGAGATGAGGGGAATAAGGAAGTAATGGGGTAAAATATGGAGGGGTGGGGAGTATAAACGGTCAGATTTTGAACAGGGTCCAGTCGGGCCGAGTCGGGTAGATTTCATTAATCGCGCGACGGTTCCCCGACGACGGTCCGTCGCACTTGCGACGTCCCGTCGTAGGTTCTTTCGTGTGTGCCCTAATTTCAAAATGACAGAAATATGTACCTTGTGTGACGGATGCATACGACGGTCCGTTGCCTTAGCAACGGTCCGTCGTTGTATCCGTCAGTGGCTACTGCGGAGTAGTTTTCTGCAGAATTTCCTTGTGATGTGCCTGCAAATTTAAAACCCATTAATAGAAAAAATGCTACCATTATTAAAAAGACGATAAGTATTGGGTTGCCTCCCAACAAGCGCCTGATTTAATGTCGTGGCACGACTGGGGCCACTTGATTACTCAGACTTCATCAAGACGGTATGCCTCGATCACTTCATTCGCCGATTCAGCATGCCCGAGAGAGATTTTTATGCGCTGTCCATTCACCTTGAACCGCACACACTCCTTAGTTTCCAACTCAACTGCTCCATGAGGGAATAGTTGGGTAACCGTGTAAGGACCAGTCCATTTGGACTTGAGTTTGCCTGGAAACAAGCGCAATCTTGAATTGAATAGAAGCACTAAATCCCCGACCATAAACTCTCGTTTTTCAATTTTGTTGTCATGATACTTCTTCATCTTTTCTTTATATAGGGCTGAGCTTTCATAGGCTTTCAAGCGGAATTCATCAAGTTCATTCAACCCATTTAACCGTTGCTCTGCAGCTTCGCTCAAATCCATTTTTAACTTCTTCATAGCCCACATGGCTTTATGATCTAACTCAACCGGAAGATGACAAGCTTTCCCGTATACAAGTTGGTATGGAGACATACCTATGGGAGTCTTATAAGCTGTCTGGTAGGCCCAAAGAGCATCATCAAGCCTCCTTGACCAATCCGTTCTACTATCACTATTTTGGACAATATCTGTTTGATCTCCCGATTCGATACTTCGACTTGCCCACTAGTTTGAGGGTGGTAAGGAGTGGCCACATTATGGCGAACACCGTATTTCTCCAATAACCCCTTGAACAATCTGTTGCAGAAGTGGGAGCCCCCATCACTAATAATGGCCCTTGGAGTGCCAAAACGGGAGAATATATTCTTTTTCAGGAATGCAGTGACACTCTTCCCTTCATTTTTGGCGAGGGCTATGGCTTCGACCCATTTAGATACATAATCAACTGCTACAAGAATGTACTTCATCCCATGAGAACTCACGAAAGGGACCATAAAGTCAATACCCCACACATCAAATAACTCAATCACAAGAATGGGGTTTAGAGTGAGCTCTTGCTTTCTTGAAATACCACCATCTCGTTGACATTTGTCACATGCTTTAGCAAACCCATGAGCATCTTGATGAAGAGTTGGCCAGTAGTAACCACATTGCAATATCTTGTGAGCGGTTCGGATACCACTGTGATGTCCGCCAACAGGTGAAGAATGGCATGCCTCCAATACACTCAACATTTCACATTCTGGCACACAACGCCGAATAAGCCCGTTGGCACAACTCCGATACAAGTATGGTTCATCCCTAAAGAACTTCTTCACATCGTACATGAACTTTTACCTTTGATGAAAGGACAAGTCTGATGGAACAATATCACTAGCCAGATAGTTCACAAAATCTGCGAACCATATAATCAAGTCTTGTGAAGCAGCCAATACATGTTCATCGGGGAAAGTGTCATCAATGTCAGTCTTATCCCCTAACTCTCTCATAGCTTCATCCTCTAGACGAGACAAATGATCAGCAACTTGATTTTCAGTCCCTTTTCTATCCAGCACTTGAAAGTCACATTCTTGCAGCAGTAATACCCAACGAATCAGCCTTGTTTTCGCATCCTTTTTCGCCATCAAATATCTCAATGTTGAATGGTCAGTATGCATTATAACTCTAGTACCTAGCAAATAGGAGCGAAATTTCTCAAAAGCAAAGACTACTACGAGGAGTTCTTGCTCAGTCACTGTGTAGTTCTTCTGGCTTCATTTAGGGCTTTACTAGCATAGTAAATTGGGTGAAGGATTTTGTTTCTTCTCTGTCCCAACACTACACCAAGAGCCACCCCACTAGCATCGCACATTACCTCAAATGGACTGTTCCAATCCGGAGAAATAATGATAGTCGCAGACACTATCTTTTCTTTTAGCTCTCCGAATGCTTTAAGACAGGATTCATCAAAGCAAAATATACATTCTTTCTCCAGCAATTTGCACAATGGGTGTGCAATCTTTGAAAAGTCTTTGATGAATCTCCGATAAAAACCTGCATGCCCATGAAAGCTTCTCACACCTTTCACAGAGATCGGCGGGGGAAGTCTCTATTACCTCAACTTTAGCTCGGTCAACCTTTATGCCCTTTTTTGAAATGCGATGACCCAACACAATACCCTCTTTCACCATGAAATGACACTTTTCCCAGTTTAGTACCAAATTGCAGTCTTCACATCTCTTAAGAACCTCAGATAAATTGGTCAAGCACAGCTCGAATGAATCACCAACCACAGAAAAATCATCCATAAAAACCTCTATAGTATCCTCCACCATGTCAGAAAATATTGACATCATACATCTCTTAAAGGTTGCGGGTGCATTGCACAACCCAAACGACATTCTTTTGAACGCAAAAGTCCCATATGGACAAGTGAAAGTGGTTTTCTCTTGATCTTCTGGTGCAATAGAAATCTGATTATACCCCGAATACCCATCAAGAAAACAATACCACCCTTTTCCGGCAAGTCTATCCAACATCTGATCCATGAAGGGCATAAGAAAATGGTCATTTTCAGTCCATGAGTTTAGTTTACGGTAATCCATACACACCCTCCATCCAGTAACCGGTCTCATTGGAACAAGTTCATTCTTTTCATTGGGGACCACAGTCATTCCCCCTTTCTTAGGTACACACTGAACCGGGCATACCCAACTACTATCGGCGATTGGATAGATTACTCCAGCATCCAACCACTTGATTATTTCCTTCTTCACAACCTCTTGCATAGGAGGATTCAAGCGTCTCTGGTGCTCAATACTCGGCTTATGATCAGGCATGAGTTGGATTTTATGAGTGCAAATACCAGGAGGGATCCCAATAATGTCCGCAATGGTCCACCCAATAGCTCTTTTGAACCTTTTTAGTACCTTCACCAAACTCTGAACCTGTTGTTCATCCAGGTCTGATGCAATGATTACCGGCAAAGTGTCACCATTTCCTAAGAATTCATACCTAAGATGAGGTGGGAGAGCTTTTAATTCAACTTTTGGAGCTTCCTCTATAGATGGTTTAGCGGGTGGGGACTTGCGATTCTTCATATCAAGCTCAAATTTCTTCGGTTTAAATCAAACATCACCTCGGTCAAGAGCCGCGACTAATGACTCATACTCTTCAATGCAATCGCTATCAAAGTTCATTATCACTGTCGCTAATGCTTCGACACCTAGACGTTCTTCTATTTGTGTCTCATATATCTCACCCATGTTGTAGGATATAGCAGATGCCGATTGGAGCTCACCACTCTACCTCATGGACCTACAAATATTAAAGGTCACTTCCTCACTGTTCAACCGAAATTTCATCTGCCCCTTTTCCATGTCTACTAAGGCTCTTCCCGTAGCTAGGAATGGCCTCCAAAGGATAATAGGCACTTCAAAATCAACCTCACAATCAAGAATAAAAAAATCGGCCGGAAAGATGAATGACTCCACTTTTACTAGCACATCATGAAGTATCCCTATGGGCCGTTTTACTGTTCGATCAGCCATCAGTAGCCGCATCGCAGTGGGCTTTGAATCGCCAAAACCCAACTTCTTGTAAATCGAGAGGGGCATGAGATTTATGCTTGCCCCCAGATCACATAATGCTTTCGCAAAATGTAATATCCCGATTGTACAAGGAATAGTGAATGCACCCGGATCTTCTTTCTTTTGGACCAAAGATCTTGTAGCAATAGCACTACAATGTTACATTCTATCATCATCCTCAAAAGTTACCGATCTTTTCTTTATGACCAAATCTTTCATAAACTTGGCGTAACCGGGCATTTGTTCTAAAGCTTCTACCAAAGGGACATTGATAGAAAGTTGCTTCAACATTGTTATAAAATCCCGATATTTGCCATCCTCAGTCTTTTTCACTAATCTTTGAGGAAATGGGGGTGGTGGCCTAGGCATGGGAGTTACCTTTTTAGGCACTTCAGCATCTTCTGCAATGTTATCCTCTAAATTAGCATCAACATTTACCACTTTATCAGTGTCTTTTGTCACCTTATTCTCATTAGATGGCAAAGGTGGGTCAATGGTTTGCTTGCCACCGCTAGTAGTAATTGCCATACAATGTCCATCATTTTTCAGATTTTGGACAGTGTTGCTAGGAAGAGTGCCCGGTTGCCGTGTGTTCACAGTTGCAGATAATTGGGCCAATTGTAACTCAAGTTGCTTAATCGATATTGCATGTGTATCAACTTTTTGCCCAATACCCGCTAAATCATTCCTCAACTCTTTATTGTGCTCATCACTAGCATCGAACCTCCTCATCATTTTATGCAACATATCCTCAACTCGCGACATACTACCTCCACCATACCTAGGAGTAACTTCACGATTTTGAGGAGGAACATAGGGTCCATTCCTGTCGTTTCTATTACCATAGTTACCCCTGTTGAAGTTGTTGTCGCGATTGTAGTTTCCATCTCGAACATCCGACCTTGGTTCCAAGAACTACTAACTGACTCTCCTGGTAGTGCCACAAAGTTATTCACCCTGTCTTTGTGGTTTAATTTCTTGGAGACTTGATAGTAGCGTGCTAATGAGAAGTAA
Source organism: Solanum chmielewskii (assembly GCA_027704785.1). Taxonomy (NCBI): domain Eukaryota; kingdom Viridiplantae; phylum Streptophyta; class Magnoliopsida; order Solanales; family Solanaceae; genus Solanum; species Solanum chmielewskii. Next base: position 54,464 of record JAKWIX010000062.1, read on the forward strand.
AGCGGTCGCATCAAGTAAATAACCCAACTAGTGAGGTTGGGATCGTTCCCACGAGGAAAATAGTCTACACTTAACTTCAACTTGTTATTACTATTGTTCGGTTGATGACTTCCTTAAAAAGTAAAAGCATAAAAAGGGGGGTTTGTATTTCCTAATAAGTAAAAAAAACTAACGAACTTGACAGAGACACTTAACAGCTTTTAATTTTGGGTTTTAATCAATTAATCAAAGTAACTAGGGTTTACGTGTTCCCCACAGGTTCATAACTTGATAATTCTAACTATAACAATTCTTTCCTAGTATCTTGCATGCAAAGTGATAAGTTATGTATTTCTAAATCCTTGGTCCGGCATCTAGAAAATCTCACTCCGCACCGTGGTCCGGCTGCGTGTGTTGGTTTCCTAACCCTTATCTTTACCTCATATTAAGCATCGTATTTGATATTTGACTAAGTGATTACCTCGTACCAATCAATACTAGCCTATTAGATAGTATACCCTAAATCTATGTTAATAATTCTTTTCCTATTATCTACCTCCTTGGTCCGGCAAGTAGCATTAAGGCGAGTTCTAACGTTGATCATCCGTTAAAAAAGACTTCTAAGCGAAAGAGTTATTAATACATGCAAGACACTATTCTAGAATTGTTATTTTAGTTAGCATTTATCTCATTATTTGCCTATGGTTCCCACAACCCTAGTTATGGAGTTTAGTTCCTCATAGCCATAAACACAATATTCAAATAAGTTAAACAAGAATTCATGTACTTACTTCAATGAGAAAGAATAAAGTCCGAAAAATTGCTTGATTAATAACCAAAAATCACTTGTAAGAATCTCCAAAAAATCAAACACTAAAACACAAAGTCTAATAATATGATGTTTAATCTCACAGAGTCTAACCTCAAAAACGAGGTTTTTCAAACTATTTATAAAAAATATAAAAACCTAATTAAACAAGGATTCTAATTACTGGAAATCTGCCAAAACGCGGCTGGGTCGACGGACCGTCGTGGTCATGACAGACCGTCGTGAACTCCGTCGTCCCATACTTGGTGCAATACTTCTGCTGCTTTCTTCATCCCCTCGACGGCAAGTGTGACGGACCGTCATAGGCACAACGGTCCGTCGAGGGTCTCGTTTCATAATACTTCAACTCTTGGAATCTGGGTACTGGGATCACTTCTCTGATCTTCACGACAAACCTGCAGGACGGACCGTCATAGCCATGACGGACCGTCACAATCTTCGTAATCCCACACTTGGTCAGACTTCCCCATCTTCCTTCAGCAGCTTCTCTACACTGCCACCTACGGACCGTCACATGCACGACGGACCATCATAAGCTCCGTAGGTGCAGTTTTCGCTCAAAATCTCCGCATTCAGCTTTGGACAGATTTCCTGCAAACAAAAAGAAACTTATATCAAAATGAGCACAAAAAGGGCTTTCAGACACACTAAACTTAAGGAATAAAGTATTAATTATACCATGAAACCACGGTATATAAGGCATGCATGGCTTATCCGTGCTACGCCGTTGGGCGTTTTAAAACACATCAGCGACGTCGATGGGTCGAGTGAGGCAAAGGCACGCGGACGTCGAGGGCGTCTTGTGGGTTTAATAGACGTGCTGCGTGGTCACTTGACAGCATGCATTGCTTGTCTGTGTGATGTCGTTGGGCGTTTACAAAAACATTCTAGCGACGTTTACGGGGCGGCTGAGGCGAAGGCATGCGGACATTGAGGGTGTCCTGTGGGCTTAGTAGGCGTGCTGCCTGGGCACTTGACGACATGCATGGCTCGTCCGTGCTACACCGTTGGGCATTTACTAAAACGAGCCTGCGACGTTTACGGGGGTTTGCGGCAGTGGCTGGCGGACATCATGGGCGTTGTGTGGGCTTAGTAGGCGTGTTGTGTGGATGCTTGACGGCATGCATGGCTCGTCCATGCTACGTCGATATGCGTCAACAAAAACATGCCAGCGACGTCTACGGGGCAATTGAGGCGAAAGCAGGCGGACCTCAAGGGCGTCCTGTGGGCTTAGTAGGCGTGCTGCGTGGGCGCTTGATGGCATGCATGGATCGTCCGTGCTACGCTGTTGGGCGCTTGCAAAAACATGCCGACGACGTCTGCGGAGCGACCGAGGCATTACAAGGCGGACGTCACGGGCATCCTGTGGGCTTAGTAGGCGTGCTGCGTGGGCGCTTGATGGCATGCATGGATCGTCCGTGCTTTACCGTTAGGAGCTTACAAAAACATGCCTGCGACGTCTGTGGGACGAACAAGCGCCGCCGAGGGAACTTCTCAAGATCGGTTTATAATAGCGTTTGGTGTGGAAATGGAAGTGCTTTCGGGCGAGTGGTGAGTTTTAGAGCTCCTGTTATGGCTAATTCTAGGCGTCACACGCATGGGGCACGTAAGGCCATATGGGGCCAGACGCTATGATGGACCGGGCGTGGGCGGTTCCCCTGTGTGAACCTTGGTCTTCTTCCAACAATCTTTGTAGTGATAAAATTCTCAACTCTCATGGGTAGGCGCGCAACGGAAGGTGTAGAATTGGCCTTGCAAAGAAGGATTCAGCGTCGTCGCACGACATCTCATGTCGGGCGGCAGGGTGGATGTCAGGCGTGCATTGAAAGAGCTATTCACGTACGGCGCATGAGTGGTATTGGGCATGTGTGGTTAGGTTGGATCCCTGCTTCGAGCAACGACGTCTTAACTTGCATGCCAATTCGGTGGTGGATGAAGTGCAATCTAGGCTAGTCGGATATCGCATTTCTATGTTGCATACCTAATGCATAAGCATTGTGCACGTGCAAACGGTCACCTTTTTCCCCATGCATCCCATGCACCGGGTGAACCCAAATGAATCTCTCGCATCCCACTCCTTCCCCCGCTTCATTGTGCGATGGCGTGGTCCATGAGCGACGCCTCGAATTCTCGGATACGGTAGACGCAGTGGGCATGGGTACTTCCATGGCTTCTATCTGCCCAAAACAAATGCTCCTTGCGAATGACTGCCGCGCTCACCTTGGACCCGACCGTGCCCAAAAGGGCGCGCCGAGCTCATGTGGCGCGCGCCGTCGTTGAGGAAAGATACATGGTTGATCCTTCCAGTAGTCATATGCTTGTCTCAAAGATTAAGCAATGGATGTGTAAGTATGAACAAATTCAGACTGTGAAACTTCGAATGGCTCATTAAATAAGTTATTGTTAATTTGATGGTATCTACTACTCGGATAATCATAATAATTCTACAGCTAATACGTGCAACAAACCCCGACTTCTGAAAGGGATGCATTTATTAGATAAAAGATCGATACGCGCTCTGCGCGTTGCTGCGATGATTCATGATAACTCGATAGATCGCACGGCCATCGTGCCGGCGACGCATCATTCAAATTTCGCCCTATCAACTTTCGATGGTAGGATAGTGGCCTACCATGGTGGTGACGGGTGACGGATGATTAGGGTTCGATTCCAGAGAGGGAGCCTGAGAAATGGCTACCACATCCAAGGAAGGCAGCAGGCAAAAATTACCCATTCTTGACACGGGGAGGTAGTGACAATAAATAACAATACCGGGTTCTATGAGTGTGGTAATTGGAATAAGTACAATCTAAATCCCTTAACGAGGATCCATTGGAGTGCAAGTCTGGTGCTAGCAGCCACGGTAATTCCAGCTCCAATAGCGTATATTTAAGTTGTTGCAGTTAAAATTCTCATAGTTGGACTTTGGGATGGGCCGGCCAGTACGCCCTAGGTGTGCACCGGTCATCTCGTCCCTTTTGTCAGCGATGCGCTTCTGGCCTTAATTGGCCGGGTCGTGCCTCCGGTACTGTTACTATGAAGAAATTAGAGTTCTCAAAGCAAACCTACTGTGAAGTCCCGCCACCTTTCGAGCAAGTTTGCAGCATACGAAGGGGGCAGGCGGTCCAACAGCCTTGGAGAGGCTTGTGCAAGACTCTAGAGCCTTCTAGATTCTTGGGGTAAACTAGAGAATTCTAGGAGCCTTTTGGAAGAGCTAGAGACATATTCTAGGAATGTAGAACATGTATTGAGTGCATGTACTTAGGGACTTATGTAGCAGCATTTATTTACTCTTAGTCTTAGGGAGTACTATAAATAGAAGAGTCATTGTATTTGTAAATCATCCATCAAGTGAATAATAAAATACAAGTCCTCTCTTCCAAAGTTCTGTCTTTGTCTTTCTTCTTGTTCTCTTAGCGTTCCGAGTAGAAAGGCTGACTTGAGCTTATGAGATCGTGAAAGAATCGTGAGTAAGTTGTCAAGTGCCGCACAGAGTCTTGTTAGATTCTCTAGGTCCGTGACAAGTGGTATTAGAGCAGGTTGACCATAAGAGAATGATGAACGAAGAAGACGTTATCGGCGCTAGCACCACAAACGTCCGCACGGATAGAGGAAAGAAGAGTAATAAAGGGAAGAACCATCAGTAGGGAAATGAAGGGATTCTGCCCGAGCCCACACCAAGCGAGGTGCAAACATCTCACGCACCCACAATTATCGATGGAAGTGATGAAGAGACCGGCGAGGATGCCGTAGACGTTACTGCCGAAGAAGAGTGGATTGCAAGGGTAGAAATGGCAAGGCAGGCCGTTGAGATCTTGGGCCGGCGCTTGAATAGGGCGGACAGAAAATTTAAAACCCTTGAAGACTTCACCCTTGAGGAGAACGACAACATTTGAAAGGAGTAGGAGGCACGCCAGCAGGCCGAGTTCGAGACGAAAGAGGCCATAACTTACTTAGAGTTCAGGCTTATTGAAGCACTCGACGCGATTGAGTCGTTGAAGGACGAAGTGGAAGCATTCAACGAAGACAGGGAGGTTGGTGGATCCACATCACTTGACCGGGAAAGGGAGTCCAGAGTCGAGGCTCCCAGGCCACCTATGTTCAAAGGCGTCCGCGACACACAAGAGGAGGAGAATTTCCCATGGCACTTGGAGAATTACTTCAAGTGTAATCGTGTGTGAAGTAATGTGAACAAGATAAACACTGTTGTGTTGTATCTTTCGGAGAAGGCCATGCTATGGTGGAGGCGTAAAGAGTCCGACATCAAGAAGGGGACATGCACTATGAACACGTGGGAGAAATTCCGCGAGGATTTAAAGAAGGCTTTCTTCCCTAACAACGTCATCTATGAGGCAAAGTGCAAGTTTAGGGAGTTAAAGAAAAAAGGCAGCATACGCGCGTATGTGCGGGAGTTCACCACCCTTACTCTTCAGATTCCCAACCTCACGGATGAAGATATGTCGTTCCACATCCTGGATGGGCAGCAAAGTTGGGCCAGAACGGAGTTGGAGCGGCGACAGGTCGGGACTATTTATGAAGCCATCACGCAGGCCGAAGCCTTGATAGACTTCAGGCAAGAGAAGTCTCACAGTGCCGAGTAGGACGATGAGGAAGGTAGTCATGATGATAGTGGGGAAGATTGTGGCGAAGGCGAGGAGCAACGTCCACAACCCAAGAGACGAGGCGAGGAGCAAAGGCCTCACATGCGGGTGTAGCATTGGCCTTGCAAAGAAGGCATCGGCGTCGTCACACGACATCTCATGTCGGGCGGCAGGGTGGATGTCGAGCGTGCATTGGTAGAGCTATTCACGTACGGCGCATGAGTGGTATTGGGCAAGTGTGGTTAGGTTGGATCCCTGCTTCGAACAGCGACGTCCAAATTCGCATGCCAATTCAGTGGCGGATGAAGCGCAATCTAGGCTGGTCGGATGTCAGATTCCTGTGCTGCATACCTAATGCCTAGTCATTGTGCACGTGCAAACGGTCGCCTTTCACCCCTCGCATCCCATGCGCGGGGTGAACCCAAACGGAAGCACTCAAGGAAGATAGGGAGGTTGGTGGATCCACATAACTTGATCGAGAAAGGGAGGCCAGAGTCGAGGCTCCCAGGCCACCTATGTTCAAAGGCGTCTGCGACGCACATGAGGTGAAGAATTTCCAATGGCACTTGGAGAATTACTTCAAGTTTAATCGGGTGTGAAGTGATGTGAACAAGATCAAGACTGCTGTGTTGTATCTTTCGTAGATGCCCATGATATGGTGGAGGCATAAAGAGTTCGACATCAAGAAGGGGACATGCACTATGAACACGTGGGAGAAATTCCGCGAGGAGTTCAAGAAGGCGTTCTTCCTAACAACGTCATCTATGAGGTAAAGCAAGTTTAGGGAGTTAAAGAAAAAGGGGAGCATACGCGCGGTCGACAACGTCCGGCGTGGCATGACATCACCGCCCTTGGACTGCACACATGCTCGGCAATGTGAGGCGTGGCATGACATCACCGCCCTTGGACTGCACACACGGTCGGCAACGTCGGGCGTAGCATGACATCACCGCCGTTGGACAACAGACACAGTCGACAACGTCGGGCGTGGCATGACATCTCCACCTTTGGACATTATACACGGTCGGATGATGTTGGGCTTGGCATGCCATCATTGCCTTTGGGCAGCACACACGGTCGAACGACGTCAGGCGTGGCATGCCATCATAGCCCTTAGACGGCAAACACGGTCAAACGACGTCAGGCGTGGCATGCAATCATTGCCTTTGGGCAGCCCAAACGGTCGAACATCGTCGGGCGTGGAATGACATCATAGCCCATGCACGGTAAACACGGTCGAATGACGTCAAGCGTGACATGCCATCACTGCCTTGGGACAACACACACGGTCGAACAACGTCGGGCGTTGCATGCCATCATCGCCTTTGGGCAGTATGCACGGTCGAACGACGTCGGGCGTTGCATGCCATCATTGCCTTTGGGCAGCACACACAGTAGGATGATGTCGAGCGTGGCATGAAACCACTGCCCTTGGATAGCAAAAACAGTCAGCAACGTCGAGCGTGGTATGATGACATCACCACCCTTGAACAGCTCACACGGTCGGCAACGTCGGGCGTGGCATGACATCACCGCCCTTAGACTACACATACGATCGGAAACGTCGGGCGTGGCATGGCATCACCGCCCTTGGACAGCACACACGGTCATCTATGAGGTAAAGCAAGTTTAGGGAGTTAAAGAAAAAGGGGAGCATACGCGCGGTCGACAACGTCCAGCGTGGCATGACATCACCGCCCTTGGACTGCACACACGGTTGGCAACGTGGGGTGTGGAATGATATCACCGCCCTTGGACAGCACACACGCTCGGCAATGTTAGGCGTGGCATGACATCACCGCCCTTGGACTGCACACACGGTCGGCAACGTCGGGCGTAGCATGACATCACCGCCGTTGGACAACAGACACAGTCGACAACGTCGGGCGTGGCATGACATCTCCGCCTTTGGACAGCATACACGGTCGGATGATGTTGGGCTTGGCATGCCATCATTGCCTTTGGGCAGCACACACGGTCGAACGACGTCAGGCGTGGCATGCCATCATAGCCCTTAGACGGCAAACACGGTCAAACGACGTCAGGCGTGGCATGCAATCATTGCCTTTGGGCAGCCCAAACGGTCGAACATCGTCGGGCGTGGCATGACATCATAGCCCATGCACGGCAAACACGGTCGAATGACGTCACGCGTGACATGCCATCACCGCCTTGGGACAACACACACGGTCGAACAACGTCGGGCGTCACATGCCATCATCGGCTTTGGGCAGTACTCACGGTCGAACGACGTCGGGCGTGGCATGCCATCAACGCCTTTGGACTAGCTGACACAGTCGAACGGCGTCGTGCGTGACATGCCATCCCTTGGACGGCAAACATGGTCGAATGACGTCGGGCGTGGCATGCCATCATCACCTTTGGGCAGCACAGACAGTCGGACGGCGTCGGACATTGCATGCCATCATCGCCTTTTGCCAGCACACACAGTCGAACGAAGTCGGGCGTGGCATGTCATCCTCGCCTTTGGACAGCACAAACAATCGAACGACGTAGGGCATGGCATGCCATCATAGCCCTTGGACGTCAAACACCATCGAACGACGTTAGGCGTGGCATGCCATCACCGCCCTTGGACTGCAACGTCGGGCGTGGCATGACATCGCAACCTTTGGACAGCACACACGGTCGGACGATGTTGGGCGTGACATGCCATCATCGCCTTTGGACAGCACATACGATTGAACAACGTCGGGCCTAGTATGCCATCAAAGCCCTTGGATGGCAAACACGGTCGAACGATGTAAGGCGTGGCACGCCATCATCGCCTATCGGTAGCACAAATGGTCGAACGATGTCGGGCGTGGCATGCCATCATAGCCGTTGGACGGCAAACACGGTCGAACGACATCAGGCGTGACATGCCATCACCACCTTTGGACAGCACACACGGTCGAACGACGTTGGGCGTGGCATGCCATCATCACCTTTGGACAGCACAGACGGTCGGACGGCATCGGCCATTGCATGCCATCATCGCCTTTTGCCACCACACACAGTCGAACGAAGTCGGGCGTGGCATGCCATTATCGCCTTTAGGCCGCACACACGGTCGAACGACGTTGGGCGTGGTATGCCATCATCGCCTTTGGGAAGCACTCATGGTCGAACGACGTCGGACGTGGCATGCCATCATCGCCTTTGGGCAGCACACACGGTCGAACGACGTTAGGCGTGGCATGCCATCACCGCCCTTGGACTACAACATCGGGCGTGGCATGACATCGCAACCTTTGGACAGCACACACGGTCGGACGATGTTGGACGTGACATGCCATCATCGCCTTTAGACAGCACATACGGTTGAACGACGTCGAGCCTGGTATGCCATCATAGCCCGTGGACGGCAAACACGGTCGAACGATGTAAGGCGTGGCACGCCATCATCGCCAATCGGCTGCACAAACGGTCGAACGACGTCGGGCGTGGCATGCCATCATAGCCGTTGGACGGCAATCACGGTCGAACAATGTCAGGCGTGACATGCCATCACCACCTTTTGGCAACACTCACGGTCGATCAACGTCTGACATTGAATGCTATCATTGCTTTTGGGCAGCACACACGGTGGAACAACGTCGGGCGTGGAATGACATCACCTCCGTTGGATAACACACACGATTGGCAACATCGAGCGTGGCATGATGACTTCACCGCTCTTGGATTACACACACGGTCGGCAACGTTGGGCGTGGCATGACATAACCGCCCTAAGACTGCAAACACGGTCGGCAACGGCGGGCGTGTCATGACATGACCGCCCTTGGACATGACACACGGTCGGCAACGTCGGACGTGGCATGACATCGCCGCTAGTGGACATCACACACAGTTGGACGACGTCAGGCGTGGCATGCCATCATCGCCTTTAGGCAGCACACACGGTCTAGCGTCGTCGGGCATGGAATGCCATCATAGCCCTTGGACGGTAAACATGGTCGAACAACGTCACGCGTGGCATGCCATTATCGCCTTTGGGCAGCACAAATGGTCGAACGACGTCGTGCGTGGCATTCCATCATAGCCCTTTGAGAGCAAACACGGTCGAATGACGTTAGGCGTGACGTGCCATCACCTCCTTTGGACAGCACACACGGTCCAACGACGTCGGGCCTGGCATGCCATCATCAACTTTGGGCAGCACACACGCTCGAACGACGTCAGGCGTGGCATGCCATCATCGCCTTTGGGTGCACACATGCTCGAACGACGTCGGGCGTGGCATGCCATCATCACCTTTGGACTAGCTGACACAGTAGGACGGCGTCGAAATCGCCCTTGGATGGCAAAAACGGTAGAACGACGTCGGGCGTGGCATGCCATCATCGCCTTTGGGCAGCACAAACGGTCAAAAACCGTCGGGCGTGGCATGCCATCATCGCCTTTGGGTAGCACACACCATTGAACGAAGTCGGGCATGGCATGCCATCATCGCCTTTGGGCAGCACACATGGTCGAACGACGTCAGGCGTGGAATGCCATCATAGCCCTTGGACGATAAACATGGTCGAACAACGTCAGGCGTGGCATGCCATCATCGCCTTTGGGCAGCACAAACGGTCGAACGACGTCGGGCGTGGCATGCCATCATAGCCCTTTGACAGCAAACACGGTCGAATGACGTCAGGCGTGACATGCCATCACCGCCTTTGGACAGCACACACGGTCGAACGACGTCGGGCGTGGCATGCTATCATCGACTTTGGGCAGCACACACGCTCGAACGACGTCGAGTACGGCATGCCATCATCACTTTTAGGCTGCACACATGGTCGAAGGACGTCGGGCGTGGCAGGCCATCATCGCCTTTGGACTAGCTGACACAGTAGGAAGGCGTCAGAATTGCCCTTGGATGGCAAAAACTGTTGAACGACGTCGGGCGTGGCATGCCATCATCGCCTTTGGGCAGCACAGACGGTCAAACAACGTCGGGCGTGGCATGCCATCATCGCCTTTGGGCAGCACACACCGTCGAACGACGTCGGGCGTGGCATGCCATCATCGCCTTGGGCAGCACACACGGTCGAACGACGTCGGGTGTGGCATGCCATCATCGCCTTTGGGAAGCACGCACGGTTGAACGACGTCGGACGTGGCATGTCATCATCGCCTTTGGGCAGCACACACGGTCGAACGACGTCGGGCGTGGCATGCCATCATCGCCTTTGGACTAGCAGACACAGTCGGACGGCGTTGGGCGTGGCATGCCATCATCACCCTTGGACGGAAAACACGGTCGAACGACGTCAGGTCTAGCATGCCATCATCGCGTTTGGGCAGCACAGACAGTCGCACGGCGTCGGGCGTGGCATGCCATCATCACCCTTGGGCAGCACAGAACAACGTCGGGAGTTGTATGCCATCATCGCCCTTGGACAGCACAGACGGTCGACCGTCGTCGGGCGTGGCACGCCATCATAGCCCTTGGACAGCACTGACGGTCGGACGTCGACGGGTGTGGCATGCCATCATCGCCTTTGGAAAACACAAATGGTCGGCCGTCATCGGGCGTGGCATGCTATCATATCTCTTCGACAGCACACACGGTCAGATGATGTCGGGCGTGGCATGCTATCATCGCCCTTGGGCAGCACAGATGGTCGGACGTCGTCGGAAGTCGCATGCCATCATCGTCCTTGGACAGCACAGACGGTCGGACAACATCGGGCGTGGCATACCATTATCGCCCTTGGACCAGCAGATACGGTTGCCCGTCGTCGGGTGTGGCATGCCATCATAGCCCTTGGACATCACAAACGGTCGGACGGCATCAGGCGTGGCATGCCATTATCGCCCTTGGATCAGCACATACGGTTGCCCGTCGTCGGGTGTGGCATGACATCATAGCCCTTGGACATCACAAACGGTCGGCTATCGTCGGACGTGCCTGCACTCAACGGTCGACCGTGGCCTGCCCGCATCGATCGTGGCTTGTGCGACATTGATCGAGTTCTAAACAAAACATGCGGATGTTCATGTAGTACATAAATATAAGGATTTCGAAACAACCTCCATGCATAACAAACATATTCATCTACTTTCCATCATTTATTCTCTAACGTTTCCGCCTAACGTGGCTCTTTCGCATCATTTTCATTACTCTTAAGGTTCGTACGATATTGAAACATCTTTTATTTATGAAAATATACAACTTATCATTAATTTAACATGTTTAGAAGTGTTTTTGAGCATTTCCATATTTTTCCAACTTTTAATCATTATTTTATAATTTATTTTAATGCTTTTTTATTTTTACGTCTCCTTTTCAAAAATAAAATTTATTAAATTTTTTATTTTAAGGTTCCCATATTTATTTGTGAATTTTCGGAGTTGATTTCATATTTTTTCGATATTTTCCCTATTTTTTATTTATTTACAACTAATTTTTTTGAATTTTCAAAAACAAATTATAAAAAAAAGTTGAAAAATATTTTTATATATATATATTAAAGTCATTTATGAAAGCTGATGTGTTTTGGTACCTTAGAACGTGCATATTTGGGTTGTACATTTGCATTATGATTCACTGGAAAGTCCATGTATACTCCTGTCACATGGTAAAACTTTTTTAAGCATATATAAGGGGGTAGAGGTGTTGGAGGCACACAAAGGAGCAGGAAGGAAGACGGCATAGGCGTCCTATGGGCTTAGTAGGCGTGCTGGGTGGGTGCTTGATGGAATGCATGGCTTGTCCGTGCTTCGTCATTGGGCGTTTATAAAAACACATCGGCGAGGTCGATGTGTCGAGTAAGGCAAAGGCAGGTAGACGTCGAGGGCGTCCTATGGGCTTAGTAGGCATGCTGCGTAGGCGCTTGACGGCATGCATGGCTCGTCCGTGCTACGTCGTTGGGCGTCCACAAAAACATGCTAGCGACGTTTGCGGGGTGGTTGAGGCGAAGACAGGCGGACGTTGAGGGCGTCCTGTGGGCTTAGTAGGCGTGCTACGTGGATCTTGACGGCATGCATGGCTCTTCCGTGCTACACTGTTGGGCGTTTACAAAAACACGCCCGCGACGTTTGCGGGGCGTTTGAGGCGGTGGCAGGCAGACGTCGTGGGCGTCCTGTGGGCTTAGTAGGCGTGCTGCTTGGGCGCTTGACGGCTGCATGGCTCATCCGTTCTACGCCGTTGGGCGTCAACAAAAACATGCCAGCGACGTCTGCGGGGCAACTGAGGCGAAAGCAGGCGGACGTCAATGCCGTCCTATGGGCTTAGTAGGCGTGCTGCGTGGGCGCTTGATAACATGCATGGCTCGTCCGTGCTACGCCGTTGGACGCTTGCAAAAACAAGCCGACAACGTCTGTGGGGCGACCGAGGCGTTATAAGGTAGACATCACGGGCGTCCTGTGGGCTTAGTAGGCGTGCTGCGTGGGCGCTTGATGGCATGCATGGCTCGTTCGTGCTATGCAATTAGGCGCTTACAAAAACATGGTAGCAACGTCTGCAGGACGAACTTGCGCCGCCGAGGGAACTTCTCAAGATCGGTATATAATAGAGTTTGGTAAGGAAAGGGCAGTGCTTTCTGGCGAGGGTTTAGTTCTAGAGCTCCTGTTACGGCTAACTCTAGGCGTTGCACGCACGGGTGTAGCATTGGCCTTGCAAAGAAGGCATCGGCGTCGTCGCACGACATCTCATGTCGGGCGGCAGGGTGGATGTCGGGCGTGCATTGGTAGAGCTATTCACGTACGGCGCATGAGTGGTATTGGGCATGTGTGGTTAGGTTGGATCCCTGCTTCGAGCAGCGACGTCCTAATTCGCATGCCAATTTAGTGGCGGATGAAGCGCAATCTAGGCTGGTCGGATGTCAGATTCCTGTGCTGCATACCTAATGCCTAGTCATTGTGCACGTGCAAACGGTCGCCTTTCGCCCCTCGCATCCCATGGGCGGGGCTAACCCAAACAGAAGCACTCAAGGAAGATAGGGAGGTTGGTGGATCCACATAACTTGATCGAGAAAGGGAGGCCAGAATCGAGGCTCCTAGGCCACCTATGTTCAAAGGCGTCTGCGACGCACAGGAGCTGAAGAATTTCCTATGGCACTTGGAGAATTACTTGAAGTGTAATCGGGTGTGAAGTGATGTGAACAAGATCAAGACTGCTGTGTTGTATCTTTCGTAGATGCCCATGATATGGTGGAGGTGTAAACAGTTCGACATCAAGAAGGGGACATGCACTATGAACACGTGGGAGAAATTCCGCGAGGAGTTCAAGAAGGCGTTCTCCCTAACAACGTCATCTATGAGGCAAAGCAATTTTAGGGAGTTAAAGCAAAAGGGGAGCATACGCGCGGTCGACAACGTCGGGCGTGGCATGACATCAACGCCCTTGGACTGCACACACGGTCGGCAACGTTGGGCGTGGAATGATATCACCGCCCTTGGACAGCACACACGCTCGGCAACGTCAGGCGTGGTATGACATCACCGCCCTTGGACTGCACACACGGTCGGCAACGTCGGGCGTAACATGACATCACCGCTGTTGGACAACACACACAGTCGGACGATGTTGGGCTTGGCATGCCATCATTGCCTTTGGGCAGCACACACGGTCGAACGACGTCGGGCGTGGCATGCCATCATAGCCCTTGGACGGCAAACACGGTCAAACGACGTCAGGCGTGGCATGCAATCATCGCCTTTGGGCAGCCCAAACGGTCGAACATCGTCAGGCGTGGCATGCCATCATAGCCCATGCACGGCAAACACGGTCGAACGACGTCACGCGTGACATGCCATCACCGCCTTGGGACAACACACACGGTCGAACGACGTCGGGCGTCACATGCCATCATCGCCTTTGGGCAGTACACACGGTCGAACGACGTCGGGCGTTGCATGCCATCATCGCCTTTGGGCAGCACACACAGTAGGATGATGTCGGGCGTGGCATGACATCACCGCCCTTGGACAGCAAGAACGGTCGGCAACGTCGAGCGTGGTATGATGACATCACCACCCTTGAACAGCACACACGGTCGGCAACGTCGGGCGTGGCATGACATCACCGCCCTTGGACTACACATACGATCGGCAACAATCGGGCATGGCATGGCATCACCGCCCTTGGACAGCACACACGGTCATCAACGTTGGGCATGGTATGAGATCATTGCCCTTGGACTGCACACACTGTCGGCAACGTCGGGTGTGGCATGACATCACCGCCCTTGGACAGCACACACGGTCGGCAACGTCAGGCGTGGCATGATATCGCCGCCTTTGGACAGCACACACGCTCGGACGACGTCAGGCGTGGCATGCCATCATCGCCTTTGGGCAGCACACACGGTCGAACGACTTCGGGTGTGGCTTGCCATCATAGCCCTTGGACGCCAAACACCGTCGAACGACGTCAGGCGTGGCATGCCATCATCGCTTTTGGGCAACACAAACGGTCAAATGATGTCGGGCGTGGCATGCCATCAGATCCCTTGGACGGCAAACACGGTCGAATGACATCAGGCGTAACATGCCATCACCTCCTTTAGACAGCACACATGGTCGAATGACATCGGACGTGGCATGCCATCAGCGCCTTTGGGCAACACAAACGGTCAAACGACGACGGGCGTTGCATGCCATCATCGCTTTTGGGCAGCACACACGGTCGAACGACGTCGGGCGTGGCATGCCATCATCGCCTTTGGACTAGCTGACACAGTCGGACGGCGTCAGGCGTGGCATGCCATCATCGCCCTTGGACGGCAAACATGGTCAAACGACGTCGGGCGTGGCATGCCATCATCACCTCTGGGCAGCACAGACGGTCGGACGGCGTCGGCCGATGCATGCCATCATCGCCTTTTGCCAGCACACACAGTCGAACGACGTCGGGCGTGGCATGCCATCATCGCCTTTGGGCAGCACACACGGTTGAACGATGTCGGGCGTGACATGCCATCATCGCGTTTGGGCAGCACACATGATCGAACAACGTCGGGCGTGGCATGCCATCATCGCCCTTGGACGTCAAACACCATCGAACGACGTCAGACGTGGCATGCCATCACCGCCCTTGGACTACACACACGGTCGGCAACGTCGGGCGTGGCATGACATAGCCACCTTTGGGCAGCACATATGGTTGAACGATGTCGGGCGTGGTATGCCATCATAGCCCTTGGACGGCAAACATGGTCAAACGACGTCAGCCGTGGGCAGCACAAACGGTCGAACGACGTCGGGCGTGGCATGCCATCAAAGCCTTTGGACGGCAATCACGGTCGAACGACGTCAGGCGTGACATGCCATCATCGCGTTTGGGCAGCACACATGATCGAACAACGTCGGGCGTGGCATGCCATCATCGCCCTTGGACGTCAAACACCATCGAACGACGTCAGACGTGGCATGCCATCACCGCCCTTGGACTACACACATGGTCGGCAACGTCGGGCGTGGCATGACATAGCCACCTTTGGGCAGCACATACGGTTGAACGATGTCGGGCGTGGTATGCCATCATAGCCCTTGGACAGCAAACATGGTCAAACGAAGTCAGCCGTGGGCAGCACAAACGGTCGAACGACGTCGGGCGTGGCATGCCATCGTAGCCTTTGGACGGCAATCACGGTCGAACGACGTCAGGCGTGACATGCCATCACCACCTTTGGAAAGCACCCACGGTCGAACGACGTCGGGTGTGGCATGCCATCATCGCCTTTGGGCAGCACATAGGGTCGAACGACGTCGGCCGTGGCATGCCATCATTGCTTTTGGGCAACACACACAGTTGGACAACATCGGGCGTGGAATGACATCACCGCCCTTGGACAGCACACACGGTCGGAAACATTGGGTGTGGCATGATGACATCACCGCCCTTGGACTGCACACACGGTCGGCAACGTCGGGCGTGGCATGACATCACCGCCCTTGGACTGCACACACGGTCGGCAACGTCGGGCGTGGCATGACATCACCGCCTTTGGACAGCACATACTTTCGGCAACGTAGGGCGTGGCATTACATCACCGCCCTTGGACTGCACACACGGTCGGCAACGTCGGGCGTGTCATGACATCACCGCCCTTGGACAGCACACACGGTCAAATGACATCAGGTGTGGCATGCAATCATCGCCTTTGGGCAGCCCAAACGATCGAATGAAGTCGGGCGTGACATGCCATCATAGCCTTTGAACTAGCTGACACAGTCGGACGGCGTTGGGCGTGGCATGTCATCATCGCCCTTGGACAGTAAACACAGTAGAACGACGTAAGGCGTGGCATGCAATCATCGCCTTTGGGCAGCACAGGCAGTTGCACGGCGTCGGGCATGGCATGCCAGTATCGCCCTTGGGCATCACAGACGGTCGGACGGCGTCGGGAGTGGTATGCCGTTGGGCGTCAACAAAAACATGCCAGCAACGTCGGGCGTGGCATGACATCGCCGCCTTTGGACAGCACACACGGTCGGACGACGTTGGGCTTGGCATGCCATCATCGCCTCTGGGAAGCACACACGGTCGAACGACGTCGGGCGTGGCATGCCGCCCTTGGATGGCAAAACGGTCAAATGACGTCAGGTGTGGCAAGCAATCATCGCCTTTGGGCAGCCCAAACGATCGAACGACGTCGGGCATGACATGCCATCATAGCCCTTGCACGGCAAAAACGGTCGAACGACGTCATGCGTGGCATGTCATCATCGCCTTTGAACTAGCTTACACAGTCGGACGGCGTCAGGCATGGCATGCCATCATCGCCCTTGGACGGAAAACATGGTTGAACGACATCAGGCGTGGCATGCCATCATCACCTTTGGGCAGCACAGACGGTCGGATGGCGTCGGCCGATGCATGCCATCATCGACTTTTGCCAGCACACGCAGTCGAACGACATCGGGCGCCTGCATGCCATCATCGCCTTTGGGCAGCACACACGGTTGAACGATGTCGGGCGTGGAATGACATCACCGCCCTTGGACAGCACACACGGTCGGCAACATTGGGTGTGGCATGATGACATCACCGCCCTTGGACTGCACACACAGTCGGCAACGTCTGGCGTGGCATGACATCACCGCCCTTGGACAACACACACGGTCGGCAACGTCTGACGTAGCATGACATCGCCACCTTTGGACAGCACACACGGTCGGACAAAGTCAGGCGTGGCATGCCATCATCGCCTTTGGGCAGCACACACGGTCGAACGACGTCGTGCGTGGCATGCCATCATATCCCTTTGACAACAAACACGGTCGAATGACGTCAGGCGTGACATGCCATCACCGCCTTTGGAAAGCACACACGGTCGAACAACGTTGGGCGTGGCATGCCATCATCGACTTTGGGCTGCACACACGCTCGAACTACATCGGGCGTGGCATGCCATCATCGCCTTTGGGCTGCACACATGCTCGAACAACGTCGGGCGTGGCATGCCATCATCGCCTTTGACTAGATGACACAGTAGGACGACATCGGGCATGGCATGCCATCATCGCCCTTGGACGGCAAAAATGGTCGAACGACGTCGGCGTGGCATGCCATCATTGCCCTTGGACGGCAAAAACGGTCGAACGACGTCGGGCGTGGCATGCCATCATCGCCTTAGGGCAGCACAGACGGTCAAACAGCATCGGGCGTGGCATGCCAAGATCGCCTTAGGGCACCATAGACGGTCAAACATCATCGGGCGTGGCATGCCATCATCGCCTTTGGGCAGCACACACCGTCGAACGACGTCGGGCGTGGCATGCCATCATCGCCTCTGGGTAGCACACACGGTCGAACAACGTCTAGCATGGCATGCCGTCATCGCTTTTGGGAGCACTCACGGTCGAACGACGTCCGGCGTGGCATGCCACCATCGCATTTGGGCAGCACACACGATCGAACGACGTCGGCGTGGCATGCCATCATCGCCTTTGAACTAGCTGACACAGTCGGACGGCGTTGGGCGTGGCATGTCATCATCGCCCTTGGACGGTAAACACGGTAGAACGACGTCAGGCGTGGCATGCAATCATCGCCTTTGGGCAGCACAGGAGTTGCACGGCGTCGGGCATGGCATGCCATTATCGCCCTTGGGCATCACAGACGGTCGGACGGCGTCGGGAGTCGCATGCCGTTGGGCGTCAACAAAAACATGCCAGCAACGTCGGGCGTGGCATGACATCGCCGCCTTTGGACAGCACACACGGTCGGACGACGTTGGGCTTGGCATGCAATCATCGCCTTTGGGAAGCACACACGGTCGAACGACGTCAGGCGTGGCATGCCATCATAGCCCTTGGACGGCAAAACGGTCAAATGACGTCAGGTGTGGCATGCAATCATCGCCTTTGGGAAGCCCAAACGATCGAACGAAGTCGGGCGTGACATGCCATCATAGCCTTTGAACTAGCTGACACAGTCGGACGGCGTTGGGCGTGGCATGTCATCATCGCCCTTGGATAGTAAACACAGTAGAACGACGTGAGGCGTGGCATGCAATCATCGCCTTTGGGCAGCACAGGCAGTTGAACGGCGTCGGCCATGGCATGCCAGTATCGCCCTTGGGCATCACAGACGGTCGGACGGCGTCGGGAGTGGCATGCCGTTGGGCGTCAACAAAAACATGCCAGCAACGTCGGGCGTGGCATGACATTGCCGCCTTTGGACAGCACACACGGTCGGACGACGTTGGGCTTGGCATGCCATCATCGCCTTTGGGAAGCACACACGGTCGAACGACGTCGGGCGTGGCATGCCATCATAGCCCTTGGACGGCAAAACGGTCAAATGACGTCAGGTGTGGCAAGCAATCATCGCCTTTGGGCAGCCCAAACGATCGAACGACGTCGGGCATGACATGCCATCATAGCCCTTGCACGGCAAAAACGGTCGAACGACGTCACGCGTGGCATGTCATCATCGCCTTTGAACTAGCTTACACAGTCGGACGGCGTCAGGCGTGGCATGCCATCATCGCCCTTGGACGGCAAACATGGTTGAACGACGTCAGGCGTGGCATGCCATCATCACCTTTGGGCAGCACAGACGGTCGGATGGCGTCGGTCGATGCATGCCATCATCGACTTTTGCCAGCACACGCAGTCGAACGACGTCGGGCGCGACATGCCATCATCGCCTTTGGGCAGCACACACGGTTGAACGATGTCGGGCGTGACATGCCATCATCGCGTTTGGGCAGCACACATGATCGAACAACGTCGTGCGTGGCATGCCATCATAGCCCTTGGACGTTAAACACCATCGAACGACGTCAAGCGTGTCATGCAATCACCGCCCTTGGACTACACACACGGTCGGCAACGTCGGGCGTGGCATGACATCGCCACCTTTGGGCAGCACATACGGTCGAACGATGTCGGGCGTGGTATGCTATCATAGCCCTTGGACGGCAAACATGGTCGAACAACGTCAGGCTTGGCATGCCATCATCGCCTATGGGCAGCACAAACGGTCGAACGACGTCGGGCGTGGCATGCCATCATAGCCCTTGGACGGCAAACACGGTCGAACGACGTCAGGCGTGACATGCCATCACCACCTTTAGACAGCACACACGGTCGAACGACGTTGGGCGTGGCATGCCATCATCGCCTTTGGGCAGCACACATGGTCGAACGACGTCGGCCGTGGCATGCCATCATTGCTTTTGGGCAGCACACACGGTTGGACGACGTCGGGCGTGGAATGACATCACCGCCCTTGGACAGCACACACGGTCGGCAACATTTGTGTGGCATGATTACATCACCGCCCTTGGACTGCACACACGGTCGGCAACGTCGGGCGTGGCATGACATCACCACCCTTTGACTGCACACACAGTCGGCAACGTCGGGCGTGGCATGACATCACCGCCCTTGGACTGCACACACGATCGGCAACGTCGGGCGTGGCATGACATCACCGCCCTTGGACAGCACACACGGTCTTCAACGTTGGGCATGGTATGAGATCATTGCCCTTGGACTGCACACACGGTCGGCAACGTCGGGCGTGGCATGACATCACTGCCCTTGGACAGCACACACGGTCGGCAACGTCGGGCGTGGCATGACATCGCCGCCTTTAGACAGCACACACGCTCGGACGACATGGGGTGTGGCATGACATCGCCGCCTTTGGACAACACACACGCTCGGACGATGTCGGGCGTGGCATGCCATCATCGCCTGTGGGCAGCACACACGGTCGAACGACTTCGGGTGTGGCTTGCCATCATAGCCCTTGGACGGCAAACACCGTCGAACGACGTCAGGCGTGGCATGCCATCATCGCTTTTGGGCAGCACACATGGTCGAACGACGTTGGGCGTGGCATGCCATCATCGCCATTGGGCAACACACATGGTCGAACGACATCGGCCGTGGAATGCCATCATTGCTTTTGGGCAGCACACACGGTTGGACGACGTCAGGCGTGGAATGACATCACCGCCCTTGGACAGCACACACGGTCGGCAACATTGGGTGTGGCATGATGACATCACCGCCCTTGGACTGCACACACAGTCGGCAATGTCGGGCGTGGCATGACATCACCGCCCTTGGACTGCACACACGGTCGGCAAAGTTGGGCATGGCATGACATCACCGCCCTTGGACAGCACACACGGTCATCAACGTTGGGCATGGTATGAGATCATTGCCCTTGCACTGCACACACGGTCGGCAACGTCGGGCGTGGCATGACATCACCGCCCTTGGACGGCACTCACGGTCGGCAACGTCGGGCGTGGCATGACATCGCCGCCTTTGGATAGCACACATGCTCGGACGACGTCGGGCGTGGCATGCCATCATCGCCTTTGGGCAGCACACACGGTCGAACGACTTCGGGTGTGGCTTGCCATCATAGCCCTTGGACGGCAAACACCGTCGAATGACGTCAGGCGTGGCATGCCATCATCGCCTTTGGGCAACACAAACGGTCAAATGATGTCGGGCGTGGCATGCCATC
>JAKWIX010000063.1:0-81778 GCA_027704785.1 Solanum chmielewskii
CAAAAAAATGGTTTGCTATAGCACACGAAAATCATCGAAATGAGGAGTATGCTCGCTTCTGGGCTTGTTTGACCTTCAAATGGGTCGGACGGGCCGTGAGGGCCAACCGGATGCATAGACAAGTTCATGATAGACGTCCACAAAAAAATTTACATTTTTGATGTCGGAATCCGGATCACCCAAAAAATAGTTTGCTATAGCACACGAAAATCGTCGAAATGAGGGTTATGCTCGCTTTGGGGCTCGTTTGACCTTCAAAATGAGTCGGACGGGCCGTGTGGGACAACCGGATTAATAGACAAGGTCTTGACGGACGTCCACAAAAATATTTGGCATTTTTGACATTGGAATCTGGATCATCAAAAAAATGGTTTGCTATAGCACATGAAAATCGTCGAAATGAGGGGTATGCTCGCTACGGGGCTCGTTTGACCTTCATAATGGGTCGGACGAGCCGTGAGGGACAGCCGGATGCATAGACAAGGTCTTGACAGACGTCCAAAAAAAATTTGGCCTTTTAGATGTAAGAATCCGAATCACCTGAAAAATGGTTTGCTATAGCACACGAAAATAATCAAAATGAGGGGTATGCCCGCTTCGGGGCTCATTTGACCTTCAAAATGGGTCGGACGGGCCGTGAGGGCCAAACGGATGCGTAGAAAAGGTCTTGACGGATGTCCACATGAAAATTTGGCATTTTGACGTTGGAATCCGAATCATCCAAAAAATGGTTTGCTATAGCACCCGAAAATCGTCGAAATGAGGGGTATGCTCTCTTCGGGGCTTGTTTGACCTTCAAAATGGGTCAGACGGGCCGTGAGGGCCAACCGGATGCATAGACAAGGTCATGATGGACGTTCACAAAAAAATTTACATTTTTGACGTCGGAATCTGGATCACACAAAAAATAGTTTGCTATAGCACATGAAAATCGTCGAAATGAGGGGTATGCTCGCAAAGGGGCTCGTTTGACCTTCAAAATGGGTCGGACGAGCCGCGAGGGACAACCGGAAGCATAGACAAGGTCTTGAAAGACATCCATAAAAAAATTTAGCATTTTTGACGTCGGAATCTGGATCACCCAAAAAATTATTTGCTATAGCACACAAAAATCGTCGAAATGAGGGGTATGCCTGCTTCAGGGCTCGTTTGACCTTCTAAATGGGTCGGACGGGCCATGAAGGCAAACCGGATGCATAGACAAGGTCTTGATAGAGGTCTAAAAAAAATTTGGCATTTTAGACGTCGGAATCCGAATTACCTAAAAAATGGTTTGCTATAGCACACGAAAATCATCGAAATGAGGGGTATGCCCGCTTCGGGGCTCATTTGACCTTCAAAATGGATCGGAGGGGCCGTGAGGGCCAACCGGATGCATAGAAAAGGTCTTGATGGACTTCTACAAGAAAATTTGGCATTTTGACGTCGGAATGCGAATCATCCAAAAAATGGTTTGCTATTGCACACGAAAATCGTCGAAATGAAGGGTATGCTCGCTTCGGGCTTGTTTGACCTTCAAAATGGGTCGGACGGGCCGTGAGGGCCCATCGGATGCATAGACAAGGTCATGATGGACGTCCACAAAAAAATTTACATTTTTGACGTCTGAATCCGGATCACCTAGAAAATAGTTTGCTATAGCACACGAAAATCGCCGAAATAAGGGGTATGCTCGCTACGGGGCTCGTTTGACCTTCAAAATAGGTCGGACGAGCCGTGAGGGCCAACCGGATGCATAGACAAGGTCTTGACGGACGTCCAAAAAAAAATTAGCATTTTTGTCGTCGGAATCTGGATCACCCAAAAAATTGTTTGTCATAGCACACAAAAATCGTCTAAATGAGGGGTATGCTCGGTTCGGGGGCTCGTTTGACTTTCAAAATGGGTCGGACGGGCCGTGAGGGCCAACCGGATGCATAGAAAAAGTTCTTGACTGATGTCCACAAAAAAATTTGGCATTTTTACTTTGGAATCCGGATCACCCAAAAAATGGTTTCCTATAGCACACCAAAATCGTTGAAATAAGGGGTATGTGCGCTTCGGGGTTGTTTGACCTTCAAAATGGGTCGGACGGGCCGTGAAGGCAAACCGGATGCATAGACAAGGTCTTGAAAGACGTCCAAAAAAAATTTGGTATTTTAGACGTCGGATTCTGGATCATCCAAAAAATGGTTTGCTATAGCACACAAAAATCATCGAAATGAGGGGTATGCCCACATCGGGGCTCGTTTGACCTTCAAAATGGGTCGGATGGGCCGTGAGGGCCAACTGGATGCCTAGACAAGGTCTTGACGGACGTCCATAAAAAAATTTGGCATTTTTGACGTCAGAATATGGATCATCGAAAAAATGGATTGCTATAGCACACGAAAATCATCAAAATGAGGGGTATGCTCGCTTCGGGGCTCGTTTGACCTTCAAAATGGGTCGGACGGGCCGTGTGGGCCAACTGGATGAATAGAAAAGGTCTTGACAGACGTCCACAAAAATATTTGGCACTTTTCACGTCCGAATCCGGATCACCCAGAAAATGGTTTGCTGTAGCACACGAAAATCATCGAAATGAGAGGAATACTCGCTTCGGGGATCGTTTGACCTTCAAAATCGGTCGGAAGGGCCGTGATGGTCAAACGGATGCATAGACAAGGTCTAGACAGACGTCCACTAAAAAACTTGGCATTTTTGACTTTGGAATCCGGATCACCCAAAAAATGGTTTGCTCTAGCACACGAAAATCATCGAAATGAGGGGTATGCTCACTAAGTGGCTCTTTTGACCTTCAAAATGGGTCGGACGAGCCGTGATGGCCAACCGGATGCATAGACAAGGTCTTGATGGACTTCCATAAAAAAATTTAGCATTTTTGACGTCGGAATCAGGATCACCCAAAAAATGGTTTGCAATAGCACACAAAAATTGTAAAATGAGGGGTATGCTCGCTTCAGGGCTCGTTTGACCTTCAAAATGGGTCGGACGGGCCGCGTGAGCCAAATGGATGCATAGACAAGGTCTTTACGGACGTCCACTAAAAAATTTGGCATTTTTGACGTCGGAATCAGGATCACCCAAAAAATGGTTTGCAATAGCACACGAAAATCATAAAATGAGAGGTATGCTCGCTTCGGGGCTTGTTTGACCTTCAAAATGGGTTGGACGGTTCATGAGAGCCAAATGGATGCTTAGACAAGGTGTTGACGGACTTCCACAAAAAAAATTGGCATTTTTGACGTCGGAATCCGAATCACCCCAAAAATGGTTTGCTATAGCACACGAAAATCAAAATCATCGAAATGAGGGGTATGCTCGCTTCGCGGCTAATATGACCTTCAAAATGGGTCGTACGGGCAGTGAGGGACAACCGGATGCATAGACAAGGTCTTGACGGACGTCCATGATATACCGTGGTTTCACGGTATAATTAATACTTTTTCCTTAAGTTTAGTGTGTCCGTAAGCCTTTTTGTGCTAATTTTGATACAAGTTTCTCTTTGTTTTGCAAGAAATCTGTCCAATGTTGAAAGCGGAGATTTTGTGCGAAAAAATGCAGAAGAGACCACCTACGGAGCTTATGACAGTCCGTCGTGCCTGGTTAGTCCTGCTAAAAGTAAGCTGTAACAGACAATTAGGAAAGGATCATAGGCCCTTATTCAAGATAGCCCATTTCTAGCCTAAATAAAAGAAACCAAATGAAAGTTATCCTTCTCTGATCCAAATAATTTGAGCTTAAAATTAGACCTTTCCTTTTCACCCAACTGATCTTTTTTGGGAACAATATGTTGGCCCTGGTCCCTCCTTGGACATGTGCACCTCAGCTTATGCCAAAAGCATAAGTTGAGGGTGGCTAATGCATCAACAACCTTCGTTATGGACCTGACCCGACTTTGGGTATTGTGTACCTTGACTCTTGGCAAAGCCATGAGTTGAGAGTGGCTGTTTTGAGGAATGCTCTGGAAAGTGGGGTTGAAAGAACAAAGAGAGAGAAAGAATAAAAGTAAAGTGACTCAAGAACATTGAAAGAAAAAAAAAGAAAAAAAAGGGGAAAAGAGTCACTTACACGAATGATGAAAGAAGGGAAAATAGCAAGGCGAAAGAATGGGAGAAACTGGGCGAGATAAAGTGATAGAAAGTTGAAGGTTTAGCCGATATTTCAAAGAGGGAAAAAAGTCACTAAAGTATACCTAAATATACCCTACCTGACTCAGATCCTATGTTACAAGCTAAGAAAGTCCTATCGTGATCCTAAGGGTTGTATAGCGAACTTAAGGCAGTGAAAATAAGGGCAAGCTTATGGAAATAGGTATGAATGAGTGTGACTTTGTTCTGAGAGCGAGTGTTGAAAAGTAATCCTTATACTCAAACTGAAATCATTGTGTGAAAAATGAGGATTTTTTTTCAAGTGAGGACACTAGTTGCAATACTGGAATTGTTAGCACCTCTGAGAAATGTAAGAGGATAGGTGTTAGTGCATGGTAAGTCTGTGTCATGTTCGAATCCCACAAAATTCAAGCCTAATAGTTATAGCATGCATAGATTTGATGAGATTAATTGGGATTGATAGCCAAATGATTGCAAACGATAAAACATGAATACTATTGTACAAAGATTGTGTAGTGAGTCATAGTGCGTCGCTTGAGGAAAAACAAAGAATTTAAGTTGAGGGTGTTGATATACCGTGGTTTCACGATATAATTAATACTTTTTCCTTAAGTTTAGTGTGTCCGAAAGCCTTTTTGTGCTAATTTTGATATAAGTTTCTCTTTGTTTTGCAGGAAATCTGTCCAAAGCTGAATGCGGAGATTTTGAGTGAAAAAATGCAGAAGAGACCACCTACGGAGCTTATGATGGTCAGTCGTGCCTGTGACGGTCCGTAGGTGGCAGCATAGTGCAGCTGCTGAAGGAAGATGGGGAAGTCTTACCCAAGTGTGGGATTACGAAGCTTGTGACGGTCCATCATGGCTATGACGGTCCGTCCTGCATGTTCGTCGTGAAGATCAGAGAAGTGATCCCAGTACCAAGATTCCAAGAGTTGAAGTATTTTGAAACGAAGACCCTCGACGGACCGTTGTGCCTATGACGGTCCGTCACACTTGCCGTTGAGGGGAATGAAGAAAGCAGCAGAAGAAATTGCACCAAGTATGGGACGACGGAGTCCACGACAGTCCGTTGTGACCACGACGGTCCGTCGCGTGGTCCGTCGACCCAGCCGTGTTTTGGCAGATTTCTAGTAATTAGAATCCTTGTTTAATTAGGTTTTTATTTTTTATAAATAGTTTGAAAAACCTCATTTTTGAGGTAAGACTCTGCTAGATTAGACATCATATTATTAGACTTTGTGTATTAGTGTTTGATTTTTGGAGATTCTTACAAGTGATTTTTGGTGATTAATCAAGCAAATTTTTGGACTTTATTCTTTCTCATTGAAGTAAGTACATGAATTCTTATTTAATATATTTGAATATTGTGTTTATGGCTATGAGTAACTAAACTCCATAACTAGGGTTGTGGGAACCATAGGCAAATAATGTGATAAACCCTAGCTAAAATAACTATTCTAGAATAGTGTCTTGCATGTATTAATAATTCTTTCGCTTAGAAGTCTTTTTGACGGATGATCAATGTTAGAACTCCCCTTAATGCTACTTGCCGGACCAAGGAGGTAGATAATAGGAAAAGAATTATTAACATAGATTTAGTGTATACTATCTAATAGGCTAGTATTGATTGGTACGAGGTAATAACTTAGTCAAATATCAAATACGATGCTTAATATGAGGTAAAGATAAGGGTTAGGAAAGCAACACACGCAGCCGGACCAAGGTGCGGAGTGAGATTTTCTAGATGCCGGACCAAGGATTTAGAAATACATAACTTATCACTTTGCATGCAAGATACTAGGAAAGAATGGTTATGGTTAGAATTATCAAGTTATGAACCTGTGGGGAACACGTAAACCCTAGTTACTTTGATTAATTGATTAATACCCAAAATTAAAAGCTGTTAAGTGTCTCTTTCAAGTTCGTTGTTCATTTTCACTTATTTAGAGATAGAACCCCCCTTTTTATGTTTTTACTTTCTAAGGAAGTCATCAACCGAACAATTGTAATAACAAGTTGAAGTTAAGTCTAGACTATTTTCCTCTTGGGAACAATCCCAACTTCACTAGTTGGGTTATTTACTTGACGCGACCGCCTTACTTCTCATTTGAGAAGTATGTTTGAGCGTATCAAATTTTGGCGCCGCTGCCGGGGAATTTAGCTTTTAGATTAACTTGAACTTATTACTAAAGTTTAGTTGATATTTTCTTGATTTTACTTTGTTTTATTGTTTTTGATTTCCTTTCAGAACTATCCTCCTTGTATGCCAAATACACGGAGAGGAAGAGAACCCTTGTTTCCCTACGATCATGAGCTAGAGCGTACACTGCGCAATCTGAATTAAAACTTGGGAATAAATGATGAGGATCCAAACCAGAACATCCCAGATCCAGTGGATGTTCATGGTTAGATGTTACCCGACGCTCCGGGTGAACATCAACAGAGGGGACAAAATCCCGTTCCACAGCCCCAAGCATACTATAGAGGGTATGATAACATAGCAGACTCGGATGGGCCACTTGTTTTGCCCCCTCTACCCACAGGCCACACTGTTGTGGTAACTAGTAGCCTGATGCAAATGATCACTGCCAGAGGTTTGTTTTCAGGGCTACCTTCTGAGGATCCACATGCCCATATAGCTAAGGTAAGGGCAGTGCGTAAAAGTTGTGTGGGGAGGCCTGATTTGGATCTAGATGTAATAGGTCTCAGAGTGTTTCCTCTCTCACTGACGGGAAAGGCTGCTATGTGGTTTATTGTGCTCCCATACAACTCCATCTTCACCTGGAACCAACTACGGGATGTCTTCGAAGCACGTTACTATCCGGTCTCCAAGAAATTAAACCACAAAGATAGGGTGAATAACTTTGTGGCACTACTAGGAGAGCTAGTTAGTAGTTCTTGGGATAGATTCACCTCATTGTTGAGAAGTGTTCCAAATCACCGTATTGATGATGAGTCACTGAAGGAATACTTCTATCGGGGACAGGATGATAACAATAAAGCGGTGTTGGACACTATTGCAGGTGGATCTGATGGAGAATGCCCTTATGCTGAGATTGCTGAGAAGTTAGAGAAAATATCCCGTAACAACAAAGCTTGGAGTACTAGGAAGTCTGATACAGGGAGAAACACCTTCGCAGTGCAGTCCACTCACAACCCTGCCACAGATGATATTCGTGAAGAAATGGCTCAGATGAGAACTGAGCTTGGGTTGGTACTAAAACATGTCACTGGGGGTGCAGAAAAGATTAATGCAGTTAACTACTTGGCTTAACCACCACCTCCAAACGATGAGTGTTATTATGAGGAGGATTCCTATGCAGTAAATGAACAGATGGGGGGTTTCTGACCAAGTGCCGAAGGCTCTAATAAGGCGAATTGGCGCCAAGGTCAAGGGAACCAAGGTCGGAACTATGGTAACTACAATCGTGAGGGTCATTATGTCCGAGATGGAAACTACAATCGCGACAACAACTTCAACAAGCGTAACTATGGTAATCGAAATGACAGGAATGGACCCTATGTTCCTTCTCAAAATCGTGAAGTTACTCCTAGTGATGGTGGAGGTAGTATGTCGCGAGTTGAGGATATGTTGCATAAAATGATGAGGAGGTTTGATGCTAGTGATGAGCACAATAAAGAGTTGAGGAATGATTTAGCGGGTATTAGGCAAAAAGTTGATACACATGCAATATTGATTAAGAAACTTGAGTTACAACTGGCCAAATTATCTGCAACTGTGAACACACGGCAACCGGGCACTCTTCCTAGCAACACTGTCCAAAATCCGAAAAATGATGGACATTGTATGGCAATTACTACTATCGTTGGCAAGCAAACCATTGACCCACCTATGCCATCTAATGAGAATAAGGTGACAAAACATACTGATAAAGTGGTAAATGTTGATGTGATTTAGAGGATAACATTGCAAGAGATGCTGAAGTGCCTTAAAAGGTAACTCCTATGCCTAGGCCACCACCCCCATTTCCTCAAAGATTAGTGAAAAAGACCGAGGATGGCAAATATCGGCATTTTATAACAATGTTGAAGAAACTTTCTATCAATGCCCATTTGGTAGAAGCTTTAGAACAAATGCTCGGTTATGCCAAGTTTATGAAAGATTTGGTCACAAAGAAAAGATCGGTTACTTTTGAGGATGATGATAGAATGCAGCATTGTAGTGCTATTGCTACAAGATCTCTGGTCCAAAAGAAAGAAGATCCGGGTGCGTTCACTATTCCTTGTACAATCGGGCTATTACATTTTGTGAAAGCATTATGTGATCTGGGGGCAAGCATAAATCTCATGCCCCTCTCGATTTACAAGAAGTTGGGTTTGGGTGACCCAAATCCCACTGCGATGCGGCTACTGATGGCTGATCGAACAGTAAAACGGCCCATAGGGATACTTCATCATGTGCTAGTAAAAGTGGAGTCATTCATCTTCTCGGCTAATTTTGTTATTCTTGATTGTGAGGTTGATTTTGAAGTGCCTATTATCATTGGGAGGTCATTCCTAGCTACGGGAAGAGCCTTAGTAGATATGGAAAAGGGGCAGATGAAATTTCGGTTGAACAATGAGGAAGTGACCTTTAATATTTGTAGGTCCATGAGGCAGAGTGGTGAGCTCCAATCGGCATCTTCTATATCCTACAATATGGGTGAGACATTTGAGACACAAATAGAAGAACGTCTATGTGTCGAAGCATTAGCGGCAGTGATAATGAACTTTGATCACGATTGCATTGAAGAGTATGAGTCATTAGTCGCGGCTCTTGACCGAGGTGATGTTCGGTTTAAACCGAAGAAATTTGAGCTTGAAATGAAGAATCGCGAGTCCCCACCCGCTAAACCATCTATAGAGGAAGCTCAAAAATTAGAACTAAAAGCTCTCCCACCTCATCTCAGGTATGAATTCTTAGGAAAGGGTGACACTTTGCCGGTAATCATTGCAACAGACCTGGATGAACAACAGGTTTAGAGTTTGGTGAAGGTACTAAAAAGGTTCAAAGAGCTATTGGGTGGACCATTGCAGAAATTATTGGGATCCCTCTGGTATTTGCTCTCATAAAATGGAACTCATGCCGGATCATAAGGCGTATATTGAGCACTAGAGACGCTTGACTCCTCCTATGCAAGAGGTTGTGAAGAAGGAAATCATCAAGTGGTTCGATGCCAGAGTAATCTATCCAATCGCCGATAGTAGTTGGGTATGCCCGGTTCAGTGTGTACCTAAGAAAGGGGGAATGACTGTGGTCCCCAACGAAAAGAATGAACTTGTTCTAATGAGACCGGTTACTGGATGGAGGGTGTGTATGGATTACCGTAAACTGAACTCATGGACTGAAAAAGACCATTTTCCTATGCCCTTCATGGATCAGATGTTGGATAGACTTGCCTAAAAAGGGTGGTATTGTTTTCTTGATGGGTATTCGGGGTGTAATCAGATTTCTATTGCACCAGAAGATCAAGAGAAAACCACTTTCACTCGTCCATATGGGACTTTTGCGTTCAGAAGAATGCCGTTTGGGTTGTGCAATGCACCCGCAACCTTTCAGAGATGTATGATGTCAATATTTTCTTACATGGTGGAGGATACTATAGAAGTTTTTATGGATGATTTTTCTTTGGTTGGTGATTCATTTGGGCGGTGTTTGACCAATTTATCTGAGTTTATTAAGAGATGTGAAGACTGCAATTTGGTACTAAACTGGGAAAAATGTAATTTCATGGTGAAAGAGGGTATTGTGTTGGATCATCGCATTTCAGAAAAGGGAATAGAGGTTGATCGAGCTAAAGTTGAGGTAATAGAGTGACTTCCTCCGCCGATCTTTATGAAAGGTGTGAGAAGCTTTCTTGGGCATGCAGGTTTTTACCGGAGATTCATCAAAGACTTTTCAATGATTGCACACCCATTGTGCAAATTGCTGGAGAATGAATGTAAATTTTGTTTTGATGAATCCTGTCTTAAAGCATTCGGTGAGCTAAAAGAAAAGTTAGTGTCTGCGCCTATCATTATTTCTCGGGATTGGAACAGTCCATTTGAGGTAATGTGCGATGTTAGTGGGGTGGATCTTGGTGTAGTATTGGGACAGAGAAGAAACAAAATCCTTCACCCAATTTACTATGCTAGTAAAGCCCTAAATGAAGCTCAGAAGAACTACACAGTGACTGAGCAAGAACTCCTTGCAGTAGTCTTTGCTTTTGAGAAATTTCGCTCCTATTTGCTAGGTACTAGAGTTATAGTTCATACTGACCATTCAGCATTGAGATATTTGATGGCGAAGAAGGATGCGAAACCAAGGCTGATTCGTTGGGTATTACTGCTGCAAGAATTTGACTTTGATGTGATGGATAGAAAAGGGACTAAAA
Organism: Solanum chmielewskii; assembly: GCA_027704785.1. Taxonomy (NCBI): domain Eukaryota; kingdom Viridiplantae; phylum Streptophyta; class Magnoliopsida; order Solanales; family Solanaceae; genus Solanum; species Solanum chmielewskii. Next base: position 10,468 of record JAKWIX010000063.1, read on the forward strand.
ATCAAGTTGCTGATCATTTGTCTCATCTAGAGGATGAAGCTATGAGAGAGTTAGGGGATAAGACTGACATTGATGATACTTTCCCCGATGAACATGTCTTGGCTGCTTCACAAGACTTGATTCCATGGTTCGCAGATTTTGCGAACTATCTGGCTAGTGATACTGTTCTATAAGACTTGTCCTTTCATCAAAGGAAAAATTTCATGTACGATGTGAAGAAGTTCTTTTGGGATGAACCATATTTGTATAGGAGTTGTGCCGACGGGCTTATTCGGCGTTGTGTGCCAGAATGTGAAATGTTGAGTGTGTTGGAAGCATGCCATTCTTCACCTGTTGGCGGACATCACAGTTGTATCCAAACCACTCACAAGATATTTCAATGTGGTTACTATTGGCCAACTCTTCATCAAGTTGCTCATGGTTTTTCTAAAGCATGTGACAAATGTCAACGAGGTGGTGGTGTATCAAGAAAGCAAGAGCTCTCTCTAAACCCCATTCTTGTGATTGAGTTATTTGATGTTTGGGGTATTGACTTTATGGGCCCTTTTGTGATTCTCATGGGATGAAGTACATTCTAGTAGCAGTTGATTATGTATCTAAATGGGTCGAAGCCATATCCCTCGCAAACAATGAAGAGAAGAGTGTCACTGCATTCTTGAAAAAGAATATATTCTCCCGTTTTGGCACCCCAAGGGCCATTATTAGTGATGGGGGCTCCCACTTCTGCAACAGATTGTTCAAGGGGTTATTGGAGAAATACGGGGTTCGCCATAATGTGGCCACTCCTTACCACCCTCAAACTAGTGGGAAAGTTGAAGTATCGAATCGGGAGATCAAACAGATATTGTCCAAAACAGTGAATGATAGTAGAACAGATTGGTCAAGGAGGCTTGATGATGCTCTTTGGGCCTACCGGACAGAATATAAGACTCCCATAGGTATGTCTCTGATACGCTCAAACTTACTTCTCAAATGAGAAGTAAAGCGGTCGCGTCACGTAAATAACCCAACTAGTGAGGTTGGGATCGTTCCCACGAGAAAAATAGTCTAGACTTAACTCCAACTTGTTATTACTATTGTTCGGTTGATGACTTCCTTAAAAAGTAAAAGGATAAAAAGGGGGTTTTGTACTTCCTAATAAAATAAAAATAACTAACGAACTTGACAGAGACACTTAGCAGCTTTTAATGTTGAGTTTTAATCAAGTAATCAAAGTAACTAGGGTTTACGTGTTCCCCACAGGTTCATAACTTGATAATTCTAGCTATAACAATTCATTCCTAGTATCTGTCATGTAAAGTGATAAGTTATGTATTTCTAAATCCTTGGTCCGGCATCTAGAAAATCTCACTCCGCACCTTGGTCCGGCTACGTGTGTTGCTTTCCTAACCCTTATCCTTACCTCATATTAAGCATCGTATTCGATATTTGACTAAGTTATTACCTCGTACCAATCAATACTAGCCTATTAGATAGTATACACTAAATCTATGTTACTAATTCTTTTCCTATTATCTACCTCCTTGGTCCGGCAAGTAGCATTAAGGCGAGTTCTAACGTTGATCATCCGTTAAGAAGACTTCTAAGCGAAAGAATTATTAATACATGCAAGACACGATTCTAGAGTTGTTATTTTAGCTAGGGTTTATCTCATTATTTGCCTATGGTTCCCACAACCCTAGTTATAGAGTTTAGTTCCTCATAGCCATAAACACAATATTCAAATATATTAAACAAGAATTCATGTACTTACTTTAATGACAAAGAATAAAGTCTGAAAATTTGCTTGATTAATCAACAAGAGTTACTTGTAAGAATCTCCAACAATCAAACACTCAGAAAAACAAAGTCTTATAATATGATGTTTAATCTCCAAGAGTCTAACCCCAAAAACGAGGTTTTTCGAACTATTTATAAAAAAATTAAAACCTAATTAAACAAGGATTCTAATTACTGGAAATCTGCCAAAACGCGGCTGGGTCGACGGACCACGCGACGGAACGTCGTGGTCATGACGGACCGTCGTGGGCTCCGTCGCCCCATACTTTGTGCAATTGTTCTGCTGCTTTCTTCATTCCCCTCGACGGCAAGTGTGACGGACCGTCATAGGCACGACGGCCCGTCGAGGGTCTTCGTTACAAAATACTTCAACTCTTGGAATCTGGGTACTGGGATCACTTCTCTGATCTTCGCGACGAACCTGCAGGACGGACCGTCATATCCATGACGGACCGTCACAAGCTTCGTAATCCCACACTTGGTCAGACTTCCCCATCTTCCTTCAGCAGCTTCTCTACGCTGCCACCTACGGACCGTCACAAGCACGACGGACCGTCATAAGTTCCGTAGGTGGTCTCTTCTGCATTTTTCGCTCAATATCTCCGCATTCAGCTTTAGACAGATTTCCTGCAAAACAAAGAAAAACTTATATCAAAATTAGCACAAAAAGGCTTTCGGACACACTAAACTTAGGGAAAAAGTATTAATTATACCGTGAAACCACGGTATATCAACACCCTCAACTTAAATTCGTTGTTTGTCCTCAAGCGACGCACTATGACTCACTACACAATCTTTGTACAATAGTATTCATGTTTTATCCTTTGCAATCATTTGGCTATCAATCCCGACTAATCCCATCAAATCTATGCATGCTATCACTATTAGGCTTGACTTTTGTGGGATTCGAACATGACACAGACTCACCATGCACTAACATCTATCCTCTTCAATTGCTCACCGAGGTGCTAACAATTCCGGTATTGCAACTAGTGTCCTCGCTTTAGAACAAAAATCCTCATTTTTCACACAATGATTTCAGTTTGAGTATAAGGATTACATTTCAACACTCGCTCTCAGAACAAAGTCACACTCATTCATACCTATTGCCATAAGCTTGCCCTTATTTTCACTGCCTTAAGTTCGCTATACAACCCTTAGGATCACGATAGGACTTTTTTTTAGCTTGTATCGTAGGCTCAGAGTCAGGTAGGGTATATTTAGGTATACTTTAGTGACTTTTTGCCCTCCTTGACATATCGGCTAAACCTTCCGCTCTATATCACTTTATTTCGCCCAGTTTCTCCTATTCTTTCACCTTGTTGTTTCCCTTCTTTCTTCATTTGTGTAAGTGACTCTTTTCTTTTCTTGTTTGTAATTCTTGAATATTTCTTTCTTTTTTTTTCTTTTTCAACGAGTTCTTGAGTCACTTTACTTTTGTTCTTTCTCTCTCTTTGTTCTTTCAACCCCACTTTCCAGAGCATTCCTCAAAACAGCCACCCTCAACTCATGGCGTTGCCATGAGTCAAGGTACACAATACCCAAAATCGGGTCAGGGCCATAACGAAGGTTGTTAATACATTAGCCACCCTCAACTTATGCTTTTGGCATAAGTTGAGGTGCACATGTCCAAGGAGGGACCAGGGCCAACATATTGTTCCCAGAAAGGATCAGTTGGGGTGAAAAAGAAAGGTCTAATTTTAAGCTCAAATTATTTGGATCAACGAAGGGTAACTTTCATTTGGTTTCTTTTATTTAGGCTAGAAATGGGCTATATTGAATAAGGGCCTATGATCCTTTCCTAATTGTATGTTACAGCTTACTTTTAGCAGGACTAACCAGGCAAGTTCTAGCTCAGTATCAGTAGTGGACTATTCAACTTTCTTCACACTCACTTGACATCTCATCACTATATCAGATTATCAGACACCTAGTTCGACTTGAAGGTTTAGGGTAGTGCAATGGTGTAACTCTATTTCATGTTTAGATCCACACAATTATCAGTTACTACGCCTTTTCATGCAACCTTTTCCAGTTTTATCGGGATATCATTTTAGCCATCATGCTTCAGAGTTAAACTATGTACAACAGATATAACGTGCCGGTTCAACAGAAAAAATAATCAGTCTTTTGGGGAAAAAGAACACAGGCAAGAAAACCCCAAAAGAGGATAGTGAGTTGGGCTACTCAGACTTCACCCTAACACTCACTTTCCATTTACCCCACCCCCCAACAAAAAAGCATGCAATTGTCCCCAATGAATAAAAAAAATCTAAAGATTAGAGGGATAGGTGAAGCAAACCTGTGGCGCATAGCGCCGTCGATCAACAAGCTGGTGGGTCTGGTTTTCCAGAACCCACATCCTCTGCAATCTGGACACCCTCAGTGATGTCCTCAGCAACAACTGCCCCCTCAGTAGTGCCTCCTGCTGTCTCTACAGTGCGGGAGCTAGACGCCCCAGCCGCTATCTGCGATGCTCTGATCTGGTGTGCCTCCGCCTCAGCAAGTGAGGCTCTCCTCGCGGCCTCCATCTCTCGGCGCTCCTTCTTTCTTGCTCGCGCTTCATCCTCTGATCGACCCCTCCGCCTCTTGGCACTCTCTCTCGGGGAAGATGGGGGAACGTTTGGAGTAGGAAACAGAGCCGCCAATATAGTATCCTCAGCAGGCTCGACAGACTCTGACACTCTTGCCGCTAGGATCGTGTCGATGTCTGCACGAAGACTAGAGACTGCAACCTGAAGATTCGACACATCTACCGGAGGGGCTGGTCGAGCTAATACTCTCAATTCAAAGGGATCGAGGCACTGGTTGACCTCAATAATCTTCCGGTGCATCTGCCTCTCCATACGCGCCTCAGACTCAGCAATAGACTTCTGCATACACGGCTGGATATGATGCAGAAGAGTGGCAATTTGTGCCTCCAGTTTTTGGACTCGGGCAAGCGGGGCCGGTGTCGGTAGAGGGGCTGTGCTGCTACCCGGGATAGACTCGACCGGGGTAGTGTCCGTGGATGCTTGTGTAGCTGTGCGAGCCTGGGCCACCGTATCCGCAAGGTCATCAGATAGTGGTGGCAGCTCTGGACGGGGCCCTCGACGTGGGGCCAACTCATTGGCCTCGTCTCTGATGAGGCCGACGTCAACGGTACCCGGCGGGGTCCTCAACTGAACTATGTGCCATATGGGCACACCTGCAGACCTGCAAAGGGCAAAGATCATGCACGGAAAGGGGTAGGTGGTGGTGACCTTGAATTCCCTCTCGTGCATGACTGCGTGTAGAAGCCATGCATAGTCCACCTCGAAGCCGGCTATCATCGCCGCCATCAGCACTGCTCGATCCCAGGTGACTGTGTTATCAGCAGCTGTGGGGGAAAGGCAGTGACGCACGAGCAACCACAAGAACTTGGCGACGAACGTGAGGTTGGCCTTCTTGATGGCCCCCTTCGGCTCGGTGACCCAATCGGCACCCTCTCCGTCGACTGATAAGTGTAGGGCCATCCACCGCTTGGTGGTCTCCCTCAGTGCTGGCTCTCGCATGAAATGTCCATCCTTCACTACCTGCCAGCGGTAGTCAAACTCGGCAGTGGTGGGGGTCCGAGTAGCATCTGCACTCTCGCCGTATAGGAACCGGCGGATGGCGGGCAGGGAAATGTCAACCTGCACGCCCCGGACTAGAACCTGCTCCAATGGGGCCTGTTTCGCGGGAGCAGCCCGCCTGTCGATCTGTGATTCGAGAGTCGCTACGTAGGACGCGTAGAACTCTCGGACCATCTCCTCACTGTATCGTCCCAACGGACGGGCTGTCCACTCTAAGCGATGCCTGGTGAATATGGTGTGGATCTCCGGCATCGAGGGGAGACTCCCTGTAAGTACCCGCCGCTCCAGGGTAAGTGTGCGAGCCATTACTCCTTTATCGGTCAAGAACTTCGCGTCGGAGTAAACCTGAAACTGGCCTTCAACGCACCACCGGTTTGGCTGGTCAGAGGCTGGGGTAGGGACCTGGGCTGGTGCGCCGGATGTAGAGTCTGAACTGTCAGCCTCATCAGACGAGGCCGACGCTGCAGCAGTGGCGGGTGCGGGAACCTCAGCAGATCCTGAAGCTTCCTCGGACCAGGATACTCCCAAGGAGCCAGAGGCTCCTTCCTCGTTTGTGGCCGACCCAGAGGGTGTGCCGGTCAGTGTGCGCTCCTCATCAGACTGGGAGGCAGTGACTACGCCGGACGCCACCGTCTTGGGTGTGGCTCTGGGGGCACGTGTAGCACGGGAAGGGGCGGAGGTGCCTGGGGGCATGTATTAAGGGTCCCGCTCATCGTCAGAGCCGATGACCATGCGGGCAGACGGGGCGACAGACTTAGATCGCCCGCTTGCATATGTGCGGTCTTGCTTGGGTGCCATAGTCGATAGTACCTGTAAAGGAGCAATATTAGTATGAGTAGTGGCAATCAAAACAGGCAAGATCATATGACATGAAACTTTGAAAAAAATGTGTTAGTAATATTGAAACTGTATCACACGACGGGACCTATGACGGCTTGTCGTGACTATGACGGACCGTCATGAGGTCCGTCGTGTTAGACTTGGTATATGTATAGATAAGGAACCCTGAAGGAGGGGTCGCTGACCATCATGACGGTCAAGCAGGACGGACCGTCGTGGGTATGACGGTCCGTCGCAAGGGTCCGTCGTAGGACACTTAGAAAATGATGGGAGACCCTCAGAAGAGGGTTCTCTGACTGTCATGACGGTCGTGCAGGACGGACCGTCGTGGGTGTGACGGTCCGTCGTAAGTGTCCGTCGTTGGACACTTAGAAAACTTTTGGAGACCCTTATCATAGGGGTCTCTGACCATCATGACGGTCGTGCAGGACGAACCGTCGTGGGTGTGACGGCCCGTCGTAAGTGTCCGTCGTTGGACACTTGGAAAGTTTTTGGAGACCCTTTTTGTGAGGGGTCCCTGACCATCATGACGATCGTGCAGGACGGACCGTCGTGAGTGTGACGGTCCGTCGTAAGTGTCCGTCGTTGGACACTTGGAAAATTTGTGGAGACCTTTTTTAGAGGGGTCTCTGACCAGCATGACGATCGTGCAGGACGGACCGTCGTGAAGACAACGGTCCGTCACAGGCGTCGTTGGGGAGGGTGCTAGGGCTTATGCGACGGATCCTACGACGGTTCGTCGTGTATACGACGGACCGTCATCGGGGTCTCGTTCTGAATATCAGAGATAGAACTGTAGGTACCCTAAGCAACCCCAATGAACACACATGGTCTTGTAGTGTTGTGGACCACTATGTGTCTATCCCAACTACCTAGGAAACTTTTAATGTGAAATCACCTATGTCTAGGGTTATTAACATGGAAAATTCAAACATTTAGAGCCTAGGTCTAGACATAAACATATCAGGGGAACAAGATACGACTAGGAACGAATCTAATACTAACTAATAAACAAAAATACAAGAGAAATGAGTATAAACTTAGAGACACATACCTTGGAAATGGAGAAAACACAAGTGGGGAATGATGCAGGTGGCAAGGTAGATACCCAAAAGCAGCAGCACCAACAAGTAACTGATAGTAATAAGGTTTGGGGAGATTGTGGGAGTAATGATCAGTGGGGGAAGTGTGGAAGTGGAAAAGATAGGGGAGATGAGAGGAAGTTGGAAGTAATGGGGTGGAATATGGAGAGGTGGGGAGTATAAACGGTCAAATTTTTAAAAGGGATCCAGCCGGGTCGGGTCGGGTTAATTTCATTAATCGGACGACGGTTCCCCGACGACGGTCCGTCGCACATGCGACGCCCCGTCGTGGTTTCCGTCGTGTGTGCCCTAATTTCAAAAAATGACAGAAATACGTACCTGGTGTGACGGTGTATACGACGGTCCGTTTCAGTCACGACGGTCCGTCGTTGTATCCGTCAGTGGCTACTGCAGAGTAGTTTTCTGCAGAATTTCCTGGTGATGTGCCTGCAAATTTAAAACCCATTTATATAAAAAAAATGCTACCATTATTAAAAAGGCGATAAGTATTGGGTTGCCTCCCAACAAGCGCCAGATTTAACGTCGCGGCATGACTGGGGCCACTTGATTACTCAGACTTCATCAAGATGGTATGCCTCGATCACTTCATTCGCCGATTCAGCATGCCCTAGATAGATTTTTATGCGCTGTCCATTTACCTTGAACCGCACACCCTCCTTAGTTTCCAACTCGACTGCTCTATGAGGGAATAGTTGGGTAACCGTGTAAGCACCAGTCCATTTGGACTTGAGTTTGCCTGGAAACAAGCGCAATCTTGAATTGAATAGAAGCACTAAATCCCCGACCATAAACTCTCGTTTTTCAATTTTGTTGTCATGATACTTCTTCATCTTTTCTTTATATAGGGCTGAGCTTTCATAGGCTTTCAAGCGAAATTCATCAAGTTCATTCAACCCATTTAACCGTTGCTCTGCAGCTTCGCTCCAATCCAATTTTAACTTCTTCATAGCCCACATGGCTTTATGCTCTAACTCAACCGGAAGATGACAAGCTTTCCCATATACAAGTTGGTATGGAGACATACCTATGGGAGTCTTATAAGTTGTCCGGTAGGCCCAAAGAGCATCATCAAGCCTCCTTGACCAATCTTTCTACTAGCATTCACTGTTTTGGACAATATCTGTTTGATCTCCCGATTCGATACCTCAACTTGCCCACTAGTTTCAGGGTGGTAAGGCGTGGCCTCATTATGGCGAACACCGTATTTCTCCAATAACCCCTTGAACAATCTGTTGCAGAAGTGGGAACCCCCATCACTAATAATGGCCCTTGGAGTGCCAAAACGGGAGAATATATTCTTTTTCAAGAATGCAGTGACACTCTTCCCTTCATTGTTTGCGAGAGCTATGGTTTCAACCCATTTAGATATATAATCAACTGCTACAAGAATGTACTTCATCCCATGAGAACTCACGAAAGGGCCCATAAAGTCAATACCCCACACATCGAATAACTCAATCACAAGAATGGGGTTTAGAGGGAGCTCTTGCTTTCTTGAAATACCACCATCTCGTTGACATTTGTCACATGATTTAGCAAACCCATGAGCATCTTGATGAAGAGTTGTCCAATAGTAACCACATTGCAATATCTTGTGAGCGGTTCGGATACCACTGTGATGTCCGCCAACAGGTGAAGAATGGCATGCCTCCAATACACTCAACATTTCACATTCGGGCACACAACGCCGAATAAGCCCGTCGGCACAACTCCTATACAAGTATGGTTCATCCCAAAAGAACTTCTTCACATCGTACATGAACTTTTTCCTTTGATGAAAGGACAAGTCTGATGGAACAATATCACTAGCCAGATAGTTCGCAAAATCTGCGAACCATGGAATCAAGTCTTGTGAAGCAGCCAATACATGTTCATCGGGGAAAGTATCATCAATGTCAGTCTTATCCCCTAACTCTCTCATAGCTTCATCCTCTAGACGGGACAAATGATCAGCAACTTGATTTTCAGTCCCTTTTCTATCCAGCACTTCAAAGTCAAATTCTTGCAGCAGTAATACCCAACGAATCAGCCTTGGTTTCGCATCTTTTTTCGCCATCAAATATCTCAGTGCTGAATGGTCAGTATGCACTATGACTCTAGTACCAAGCAAATAGGAGCGAAATTTCTCAAAAGCAAAGACTACTGCGAGGAGTTCTTGCTCAGTCACTGTGTAGTTCTTCTGGGCTTCATTTAGGGCTTTACTAGCATAGTAAATTGGGTGAAGGATTTTGTTTCTTCTCTGTCCCAATACTACACCAAGAGCCACCCCACTAGCATCACACATTACCTCAAATGGACTGTTCCAATCCGAGAAATAATGATAGGTGCAGACACTAACTTCTCTTTTAGCTCACTGAATGCTTTAAGACAGGACTCATCAAAACAAAATTTACATTCTTTCTCCAGTAATTTGCACAATGGGTGTGCAATCTTTGAAAAGTCTTTGATGAATCTCCGATAAAAACCTGCATGCCCAAGAAAGCTTCTCACACCTTTCACAGAGATCGGCGGGGGAAGTCTCTCTATTACCTCAACTTTAGCTCGATCAACCTCTATACCATTTTCTGAAATGCGATGACCCAACACAATACCCTCTTTCACCATGAAATGACACTTTTCCCAGTTTAGTACCAGATTGCAGTCTTCACATCTCTTAAGAACCTCAGATAAATTGTTCAAGCATCGCTCAAATGAATCACCAACCACAGAAAAATCATCCATAAAAACCTCTATAGTATCCTCCACCATGTCAGAAAATATTGACATCATACATCTCTGAAAGGTTGCGGGTGCATTGCACAACCCAAACGGCATTCTTCTGAACGCAAAAGTTCCATATGGACAAGTGAAAGTGGTTTTCTCTTGATCTTCTGGTGCGATAGAAATCTGATTATACCCCGAATACCCATCAAGAAAACAATACCACCCTTTTCCGGCAAGTCTATCCAACATCTGATCCATGAAGGGCATAGGAAAATGGTCTTTTTCAGTCCATGAGTTCAGTTTACGGTAATCCATGCACACCCTCCATCCAGTAACCGGTCTCATCGGAACAAGTTCATTCTTTTCGTTGGGGACCACAGTCATTCCCCCTTTCTTAGGTACACACTGAACCGGGCATACCCAACTACTATCGGCGATTGGATAGATTACTCCAGCATCCAACCACTTGATAATTTCCTTCTTCACAACCTCTTGCATAGGAGGATTCAAGCGTCTCTGGTGCTCAATACTCGGCTTATGATCAGGCATGAGTTGGATTTTATGAGAGCAAATACCAGGAGGGATCCCAATAATGTCCGCAATGGTCCACCCAATAGCTCTTTTGAACCTTTTTAGTACCTTCACCAAACTCTGAACCTGTTGTTCATCTAGGTCTGATGCAATGATTACCGGCAAAGTGTCACCATTTCCTAAGAATTCATACCTAAGATGAGGTGGGAGAGCTTTTAATTCAACTTTTGGAGCTTCCTCTATAGATGGTTTAGCGGGTGGGGACTCGCGATTCTTCATATCAAGCTCAAATTTCTTCGGCTTAAACCGAACATCACCTCGGTCAAGAGCCGCTACTAATGACTCATACTCTTCAATGCAATCGCTATCAAAGTTCATTATCACTGCCGCTAATGCTTCGACACCTAGACGTTCTTCTATTTGTGTCTCAAAGGTCTCACCCATGTTGTAGGATATAGCAGATGCCGATTGGAGCTCACCACTCTGCCTCATGGACCTACAAATATTAAAGGTCACTTCCTCACTGTTCAACCGAAATTTCATCTGCCCCTTTTCCATGTCTATTAAGGCTCTTCCCGTGGCTAGGAATGGCCTCTCAAGGATAATAGGCACTTCAAAATCAACCTCACAATCAAGAATAACAAAATCGGCTGGAAAGATGATGACTCCACTTTTACTAGCACATCGTGGAGTATTCCTATAGGTCGTTTTACTGTTCGATCAGCCATCAGTAGCCGCATCGCCGTGGGTTTTAGGTCACCCAAACCTAACTTCTTGTAAATCGAGAGGGGCATGAGATTTATGCTTGCCCCCAGATCACATAATGCTTTCGCAAAATGTAATAGCCCGATTGTACAAGGAATAGTAAATGCGCCCGGACTTCTTTCTTTTGGACCAGAGATCTTGTAGCAATAGCACTACAATGATGCATTCTATGATCATCCTCAAAAGTGACCGATCTTTTCTTTGTAACCAGATCTTTCATAAATTTGGCGTAACCGGGCATTTGTTCCGAAGCTTCTACCAAAGGGACATTGATAGAGAGTTGCTTCAACATTGTTATAAAACGCCGGTATTTACCATCCTCGATCTTTTTCACTAATCTCTGAGGAAATGGGGGTGGTGGCCGAGGCATAGGAGTTACCTTTTTAGGCACGTCAGCATCTTTTGCTGTGTTATCCTCTAATTCAGCATCAACTTCTACCACTTTATCAGATTCTGTTGTCACCTTATTCTCATCAGATGGCATAGGTGGATCAATGGTTTGCTTGCAACCGCGAGTAGTAATTGCCATACAATGTCCATCATTTTTCGGATTTTGGATAGTGTTGCTAGGAAGAGTGCCCGGTTGCCGTGTGTTCACAGTTGCAGATAGTTGGGCCAATTGTAACTCAAGTTGCTTAATTGATATTGCATGGGTATCAACTTTTTGCCCAATACCCGCTAGATTATTCCTCAACTCTTTATTTTGCTCATCACTAGCATCGAACCTCCTCATCATTTTATGCAACATATCCTCAACTCGCGACATACTACCTCCACCATCCCTAGGAGTAACTTCACGATTTTGAGGAGGAACATAAGGTCCATTTCTGTCATTTCTGTTACCATAGCTACCCCTGTTGAAGTTGTTGTCGCGATTGTAGTTTCCATCTCGGACATAATGACCCTCACGGTTGTATTTACCATAGTTCCGACCTTGGTTCCCTTGACCTTGGCGCCAATTTTTCTGATAAGAGCCTTGGGCACTTGGTCGGAAACCCCCCATCTGTTCATTTACTGCATAGGAATCCTCCTCATAATAACACTCATCAATTGGAGGTGGTGGTTTAGCCAAGTAGTTGACTGCATTAACCTTTTCTGCACCCCCAGTGACATGTTTTAGTACCAACCCAAGCTCAGTTCTCATCTGAGCCATTTCTTCCCGAATATCATCTGTGGCTGGGTTGTGAGTGGACTGCACTGCAAAGGTGTTTCTCCCTGTATCAGACTTCCTAGTACTCCAAGCTTTGTTGTTACGGGAGATTTTCTCTAATTTCTCAGCAATCTCAGCATAAGGGCATTCTCCATAAGATCCACCTGCTATAGTGTCCAACACCGCTTTATTGTTATCATCATGTCCCCTATAGAAGTATTCCTTTAGTGACTCATCATCAATACGGTGATTTGGGACACTTCTCAAGAATGAGGTGAATCTATCCCAAGAACTACTAACTGACTCTCCTGGTAGTGCCACAAAGTTATTCACCCTGTCTTTGTGGTTTAATTTCTTGGAGACCGGATAGTAGCGTGCTAAGAAGACATCCCGTAATTGGTTCCAGGTGAGAGAGGAAACACTCTGAGACCTATTACATCTAGATCCAAATCAGGCCTCCCCACACAACTTTTACACACTGCCCTTACCTTAGCTATATGGGCATGTGGATCCTCAGAAGGTAGCCCTGAAAACAAACCTCTGGCAGTGACCATTTGCATCAGACTACTAGTTACCACAAAAGTGTGGCCTGTGGGTAGAGGAGGCAAAACCAGTGGCCCATCCGAATGTGCTATGTTATCATAGCCTCTGTAGTATGCTTGGGGCCGTGGAGTGGGATTCTGTCCCCTCTGTTGATGTTCACCCGGAGCATCGGGAAACATCTGACCATGAACATCAGCCGGAGCTGGGATGTTCTGGTTTGGATCCTCATCATTGATTCCCAAGTTACGATTCATGTTTCGCAGTGTACGTTCTAGCTCGAGATCGTAGGGGAACAACGGTTCTCTTCCTCTCCGTGTATTTGGCATACAAGGAGGATAATTCTGAAAAGGAATCAAAAACAATAAAACAAAGTAAAATCAAGAAAATATCAACTAAACTATAGTAAGAAGTTCAAGTTAATCTAAAAGCTAATTTCCCCGGCAGCGGCGCCAAAATTTGATACGCTCAAACTTACTTCTCAAATGAGAAGTAAAGCGGGCGCGTCAAGTAAATAACCCAACTAGTGAGGTTGGGATCGTTCCCACGAGGAAAATAGTCTAGACTTAACTCCAACTTGTTATTACTATTGTTCGGTTGATGACTTCCTTAAAAAGTAAAAGCATAAAAGGGGGGTTTTGTACTTCCTAGTTAAATAAAAATAACTAACGAACTTGACAGAGACACTTAACAGCTTTTAATGTTGAGTTTTATTCAAGTAATCAAAGTAACTAGGGTTTACGTGTTCCCCACAGGTTCATAACTTGATAATTCTTGCTATAACAATTCTTTCCTAGTATCTTGCATGTAAAGTGATAAGTTATGTATTTCTAAATCCTTGGTCCGGCATCTAGAAAATCTCACTCCGCACCTTGGTCCGGCTAAGTGTGTTGCTTTCCTAACCCTTATCCTTACCTCATATTAAGCATCGTATTCGATATTTGACTAAGTTATTACCTCGTACCAATCAATACTAGCCTATTAGATAGTATACACTAAATCTATGTTAATAATTCTTTTCCTATTATCTACCTCCTTGGTCCGGCAAGTAGCATTAAGGCGAGTTCTAACGTTGATCATCCGTTAAAAAGACTTCTAAGCGAAAGAATTATTAATACATGCAAGACACGATTCTAGAGTTGTTATTTTAGATAGGGTTTATCTCATTATTTGCCTATGGTTCCCACAACCCTAGTTATAGAGTTTAGTTCCTCATAGCCATAAACACAATATTCAAATATATTAAACAAGAATTCATGTACTTACTTTCATGAGAAAGAATAAAGTCTGAAAATTTGCTTGATTAATCAACAAGAGTTACTTGTAAGAATCTCTAACAATCAAACACTCAGAAAAACAAAGTCTAATAATATAATGTTTAATCTCCAAGAGTCTAACCCCAAAAACGAGGTTTTTCGAACTATTTATAAAAAAATTAAAACCTAATTAAACAAGGATTCTAATTACTGGAAATCTGCCAAAACGCGGCTGGGTCGACGGACCACGCGACGGAACGTCGTGGTCATGACGGACCGTCGTGGGCTCCGTCGCCCCATACTTTGTGCAATTGTTCTGCTGCTTTCTTCATTCCCCTCGACGGCAAGTGTGACGGACCGTCATAGGCACGACGGCCCGTCGTGGGTCTTCGTTACAAAATACTTCAACTCTTGGAATCTGGGTACTGGGATCACTTCTCTGATCTTCGCAACGAACCTGCAGGACGGACCGTCACAAGCTTCGTAATCCCACACTTGGTCAGACTTCCCCATCTTCCTTCAGCAGCTTCTCTACGCTGCCACCTACGGACCGTCACAAGCACGACGGACCGTCATAAGTTCCGTAGGTGGTCTCTTCTGCATTTTTCGCTCAATATCTCCGCATTCAGCTTTAGACAGATTTCCTGCAAAACAAAGAAAAACTTATATCAAAATTAGCACAAAAAGGCTTTCGGACACACTAAACTTAAGGAAAAAGTATTAATTATACCGTGAAACCACGGTATATCAGTCTCCATACCAACTTGTATATGGGAAAGCTTGTCATCTTCCGGTTGAGTTAGTGCATAAAGCCATGTGAGCTATGAAGAAGTTAAAAATGGATTGGAGCGAAGCAGCAGAGCATCGGTTAAATGGGTTGAATGAACTTGACGAATTTCTCTTAAAAGCCTATGAAAGCTCAGCCCTATACAAAGAAAAGATGAAGAAGTATCATGACAACAAAATTGAAAAACGAGAGTTTATGGTCGGGGATTTTGTGCTTTTATTCACTTCCAGATTGCGCTTGTTTCTAGGCAAACTCAATTCCAAATGACTGGTCCTTACACGGTTACCCAACTATTCCCTTATGGAGCAGTTGAGTTGGAAACTAAGGAGGGTGTGCGGTTCAAGGTGAATGGACATCACATAAAAATCGATCTCGGGCATGCTGAATCGGCGAATGAAGTGATCGGGGCATACCATCTTGATGAAGTCTGAGTAATTAAGTGGCCCCAGTCGTGCCGCGACATTAAATAAGGCGCTTGTTGGGACGCAACCCAATTCTTGTCATTTTTTTAGCAAGGATAGAATTTTTCTACTAATGGGTTTTTAAATTTGTAGGCACATCACCAGGAAATTCTGCAGAAAACTACTCCGCAGCAGCCACTAACGGATACATCGACGGACCGTTGCGCATGCGACGGACCGTCTCATGCATCCGTCGTCCTGGTACATTTTTCTGCTACGTTGAAATTAGGGAACACACGACGGAACCTATGACGGGTCGTCACAACTGCGACGGTCCGTCGTCGGGGAACCGTCGCGTGATTAATGAATTATACCCGACCCGACCCGGCTGGACCCTTTTTCAAAATCTGACCGTTTAAACTCCCAACCCCTCATTTTCACCCCATTCATTCCTTATTCCTCTCATCTCCCCTAAATAAAAAAACCAAATGAAAGTTATCCTTCTTTGATCCAAATAATTTGAGCTTAAAATTAGACCTTTCTTTTTCACCCCAACTAAACTTTTCTGGGAATAATATGTTGGCCCTGGTCCCTCCTTGGACATGTGCACCTCAGAGTATGCCAAATGATTGCAAAGGATAAAACATGAATACTATTGTACAAAGATTGTGTAGTGAGTCATAGTGCGTTGCTTGAGGACAAACAACGAATTTAAGTTGAGGGTGTTGATATACCGTGGTTTCACGGTATAATTAATACTTTTTCCTTAAGTTTAGTGTGTCCGATAGCCTTTTTGTGCTAATTTTGATATAAGTTTCTCTTTGTTTTGCAGGAAATCTGTCCAAAGCTGAAAGCGGAGATTTTGAGTGAAAAAATGCAGAAGAGACCACCTACGGAGCTTATGACGGTCCATCGTGCCTGTGACGGTCTGTAGGTGGCAGCGTAGTGCAGCTGCTGAAGGAAGATGGGGAAGTCTGACCAAGTGTGGTATTACGAAGCTTGTGACGGTCCGTCATGGCTATGACGGTCCGTCCTGCAGGTTCGTCGTGAAGATCAGAGAAGTGATCCCAGTACCAAGATTCCAAGAGTTGAAGTATTTTGAAACGAAGACCCTCGACAGACCGTTGTGCCTATGACGGTCCGTCACACTTTCAGTTGAGGGGAATGAAGAAAGCAGCAGAAGAAATTGCACCAAGTATGGGACGACGGAGTCCACGATAGTCCGTTGTGATCACGACGGTCCGTCGACCCTGCCGCGTTTTGGCAGATTTCAAGTAATTAGAATCCTTGTTTAATTAGGTTTTTATTTTTTATAAATAGTTCGAAAAACCTCGTTTTCGAGGTTAGACTATGCTAGATTAGATATCATATTATTAGACTTTTTGTGTTAGTGTTTGAATTTTGGAGATTCTTACAAGTGATTTTTGGTGATTAATCAAGCAAATTTTCGGACATTATTCTTTCTCATTGAAGTAAGTAGATGAGTTCTTATTTAATATATTTGAATATTGTGTTTATGGCTATGAGTAACTAAACTCCATAACTAGGGTTGTGGGAACCATAGGCAAATAATGATATAAACCCTAGCTAGAATAACAATTCTAGAATAGTGTCTTGCATGCATTAATAATTCTTTCGATTAGAAGTCTTTTTAACGGATGATCAACGTTAGAACTCGCCTTAATGCTACTTGCCGGACCAAGGAGGTAGATAATAGAAAAGAATTATTAACATAGATTTAGTGTATACTATCTTATAGGCTAGTATTGATTGGTACGAGGTAATAACTTAGTCAAATATCAAATACGATGCTTAATATGAGGTAAAGATAAGGGTTAGGAAAGCAACACACGCAGCCGGACGAAGGTGCGGAGTGAGATTTTCTAGATGCCGGACCAAGGATTTAGAAATACATAACTTATCACTTTGCATGCAAGATACTAGGAAAGAATGGTTATGGTTAGAATTATCAAGTTATGAACTTGTGGGGAACACGTAAACCCTAGTTACTTTGATTAATTGATTAAAACCCAAAATTAAAAGCTGTTAAGTGTCCTTTTCAAGTTCGTTGTTCATTTTTACTTATTTAGAAATAGAACCCCCCTTTTTATGTTTTTACTTTCTAAGGAAGTCATCAACCGAACAATAGTAATAACAAGTTGAAGTTAAGTCTAGACTATTTTCCTCGTGGCAACGATCCCAACCTCACTAGTTGGGTTATTTACTTGACGCGACCGCTTTACTTCTCATTTGAGAAGTAAGTTTGAGTGTATCAGTCCACAAAAAAATTTGGCATTTTGACGTCCGAATCCAAATCATCTAAAAAATGGTTTGCTATAGCACACGAAAATCGTCGAAATAAAGGGTATGCTCGCTCCGAGGCTCGTTAGACCTTCAAAATGGGTCGGACGGGCCTTGAGGACCAACCAGATGCATAGACAAGGTCTTGACGGACGTCCACAAAAAAATTTGGCATTTTTGACGTCGGAATCCGGATCACCAAAAAAATGGTTTGCTATAGCACACGAAAATCGTTGAAATGAGGGATATGCTCGCTTTGGGGCTCGTTTGACCTTCAAAATGGGTTGGACGGGCCTTGAGGGCCAAACGGATGCATAGACAAGGTCTTGAAGGACGTCCCCAAAAAAATTTGGCATTTTTGACGTCGGAGTCCGGATCACCCAAAAAATAGTTTGCTATAGCACATGAAAATCATTGAAATGAGGGGTATGCTCACTTCAGGGCTAATTTGACCTTCAAAATGGGTCGTACGGGCCGTGAGGGACAACCGGATGCATAGACAAGGTCTTGAAGGACGTCCACAAAAAAATTTGGTATTTTGACGTCGAAATCCGAATCATCCAAAAAATGGTTTGCTATAGCACACGAAAATCGTCGAAATGAGGGGTATGCTCGCTTCGGGGCTCGTTTGACCTTCTAAATGGGTCGGACGGGCCTCGAGGACAAATCAGATACATAGAAAAGTTCTTGACAGACGTCCACAAAAAAATTTGGCATTTTTGACGTCGGAATCCGGATCACCAAAAAAATGGTTTGCTATAGCACACGAAAATCGTCGAAATGAGGGGTATGCTCGCTTTGGGGCTCGTTTGACCTTCAAAATGGGTTGGACGGGCCGTGAGGGCCAAACGGATGCATAGACAAGGTCTTGACGGACGTCCACAAAAAAATTTGGCTATTCTGACATCGGAATCCGGATCACCCAAAAAATGGTTTGCTATAGCACACGAAAATCGTCGGATATACTCGCATCGGGGATCATTTGACCTTCAAAATGGGTCGGACGGGCTGGGCCGACCGGATGAATAGACAAGGTCTTGAACGTCCACAAAAAATAGTGCATTTTTTACGTCAGAGTCTGGATCATCGAAAAAATGGATTGCTTTAGCACACGAAAATCGTTGAAATGAGGGGTATGCTCGCTTCGGGGCTCGTTTGACCTTCAAAATGGGTCGGACGGGCCGTGTGGGCCAACCGGATGAATAGAAAACGTCTTCACGGACGTCCACAAAAAAATTTGGCATTTTTGACATCGGAATCTGGATCATCCAAAAAATGGTTTGCTATAGCACACAAAAATCGTCGAAATGAGGGGTATGCTCGCTTCAGAGCTCGTTTGACATTCAAAATGGGTCGGACGGGCCGTGCGGGCCAACCGGATGAATAGAAAAGGTCTAGACGGACATCCACAATAAATTTTGCATTTTTGACGTCGCAATCTGGATCACCCAAAAAATGGTTTACTATAGCACACGAAAATCGTCGAAATGAGGGGTATGCTCGCTTCGAGGCTCGTTTGACATTCAAAATGGGTCGTACAAGATTTGAGGTCCAATCGGATGCATAGACAGGGTCTGGACGGACGTCCATAAAAAAATTTGGATTTTTTGACGTCGGAATCCGGATCAACCTAAAAATGGTTTGCTATAGCACAAGAAAATTGTCTAAATAAGGTGTATGCTCGCTTCGGGGCTCGTTTGACCTTCAAAATTGGTCAGACGGGCCGTGAGGGCCAACCAGATACATAGACGAGGTCTTGACGGACGTCCACAAAAAAATTTGGCATTTTTGACGTCTGAGTCCGGATCACCCAAAAAATCGGTTTGCTATAGCACACGAAAATCAACGAATTAAGGGGAATATGCGCTTCGGGGCTTGTTTGACCTTAAAAATGGGTCGGAAGGGCCGTAATGACCAAACGGATGCATAGACAAGGTCTTGACAAGCGTCCACTAAAAAACATGGCATTTTTGAAATCGGAGTCCGGATTACCCAAAAAAAGGTTTTCTATAGCACACGAAAATCATCAAAATGAGGGGTATGCTCGCTTTGGGGCTCGTTTGACCTTCAAAATGGGTCGTACAGGTCGTGAGGGTCAACCAAATGAATACTTAAGGTCTTGACGGACGTCCACAAAAAAATTTGGCATTTTTGACGTCGGAATCAGGATCACCCAAAAAATGATTTGCTATAGCACACGAAAATCGTCGAAATGAGGGGTATGTTTACTTCAGGGCTCGTTTGACCTTAAAAATGGATCGTACGGGCTGTTAGGCTAAACGGATGCATAGATAAGGTCTTGTTGGACGTCCACATAAAATTTGACATTTTTGACGTCGGAATACGGATCACTAAAAAATGGTTTCCTATAGCACACGAAAATCGTCGAAATGAGAGGTATGCTCACTTCGGGGCTTGTTTGACCTTCAAAATGGGTCAGTCGGGCCGTGAGGGCCAACCGGATGCATAGACAAGGTCTTGACAAAAATCCATAAAATTTTTTTGCAATTTTGACGTCTGAATCCAGATCACCCAAAAAATAGTTTGCAATAGCACACGAAAATCGTCAAAATGAGAGGTATGCTCACTTCGGGGCTCGTTTGACCTTCAAAATGGGTCGAAAGGGCAGTGAGGGCCAAACGTATGCATACACAAGGTCTTGAAGGACGTCCATTAAAAAATTTGGCATTTTTTATGTCGGAATTCGGGTCAACCAAAAAATGGTTTGCTATAGCACATGAAAATCGTCGAAATGAGGGGTATGATCGCTTCGGGGCTTGTTTGACTTTTAAAATGGGTCATACGAGCCGTGAGGGTCAAACGGATGAATGGACAAGGTCTTGACGGACGTCGACAAAAAAAATTGGCATTTTTGACGTCAGAATCCGGATCACCCAAAAAATGGTTTGCTATAGCACACCAAAATCGTCGTGTATGCTCGCTTCGTGGCTCGTTTGACCTTCAAAAGGGGTCGGACGGGCCGTGAGGGCCGACCGGGTGAATAGACTAGGTCTTGACGAACGTCCACAAAAAAATTTGGCATTGTTGACGTCAGAATCAGGATCATCGAAAAAATGGATTGCTATAGCACACGAAAATCGTCGAAATGAGGGTTATGCTCGCTTTGGGGCTCGTTTGACCTTCAAAATGAGTCGAACGGGCCGTGTGGGACAACCGGATTAATAGACAAGGTCTTGACGGACATCCACAAAAATATTTGGCATTTTTGACATCGGAATCTGGATCATCCAAAAAATGGTTTGCTATAGCAAATGAAAATCGTCGAAATGAGTGGTATGCTCACTTCGGGGCTCGTTTGACCTTCAATATGGGTCGGACGGGCCGTGAGGGCCAACCGGATGCATAGAAAAGGTCTTGACGGACGCACACAATAAATTTGGCATTTTTGACGTCGGAATTCGGATCACCCAAAAAATGGTTTGCTACAACACACAAAAATCATCGAAATGAGGGGTATGCTCGCTTAGGGGCACGTTTGACCTTCAAAATGGGTCGTACGGGTCGTGAGGACCAACCGGATGCATAGACAAGGTCTTGACGGACGTCCACAAAAAAATTTGGAATTTTTGACGTCGGAATACGGATCACCCTAATAATGGTTTGCTATAGCACACGAAAATCGTTGAAATCAGGGGTATGCTCGTTTCGGGGCTCGTTTGATCTTCAAAATGGGTCGAACGGGCCGTGAGGGCCAACCGGATGCATAGACAAGGTCTTGACTGTCGTCCAGAAAAAAATTTGGCATTTATGACATCGGAGTCCGGATCACCCAATAAATGGTTTGCTATAGCACACGAAAATTGTCGAATTGAGGGGTATGCTCGCTTTGTGGCTCGTTTGACCTTCAAAATGGGTCGTACGGGCCGTGAGGGACAACCAGATGCGTAGATAAGGTCTTGACGGACGTCCACAAAAAAAATTTGCATTTTTGACATCGGAATTAGGATCAACCAAAAACTGATTTGCTATAGCACACGAAAATCATCGAAATGAGGGATATGCTCGCTTCGGGGCTCGTTTGACCTTCAAAGTGGGTCGGACGGGCCGTGAGGGCCAACCGGATGCATAGACAAGGTCTTGACGGACTTCAACAAAAAAATTTGGCATTTTTGACGTCGGAATCTGGATCACCCAAAAATGGTTTGCTATAGCACATAAAATTCATCGAAATGAGGGGTATGCTCGCTTCGGGGCTCGTTTGACATTCAAAATGGGTCGTACCGGCCGTGAGGGACAACCAGATGCATAAATAAGGTCTTGGCGGACGTCCACAAAAAAATTTGACATTTTTGATGTCGGAATCCAAATCACCCAAAAAATGGTTTGCTATAGCACACGAAAATCGTCGAAATGAGGGGTATGCTCGCTTCGGGGCTCGTTTGACATTCAATATGGGTCACACAGGACATGAAGGCCAACGGGATTGATAGACTTGGTCTTGACGGACGTCCACCAAAAAATTTGGCATTTTTGACATCGGAGTCCGGATCACCCAAAAAATGGTTTGCTATAGAACACGAAAATCGTCGAATTGAGGGGTATGCTCGCTTTGGGGCTCGCTTGACCTTCAAAATGGGTCGTACGGTCCGTGAGGGACAACCAGATGCATAGATAAGGTCTTGACGGACGTCCACAAAAAAATTTTGCAATTTTGACATCGGAATAAGGATCACCCAAAAATTGATTTGCTATAGCACACGAAAAATATCAAAATGAGGGGTATGCTCGCTTCGGGGCTCGTTTGACCTTCAAAATGGGTCGGATGGGCCGTGAGGGCCAACCGGATGCATCGACAAGGTCTTGACGGACTTCCACAAAAAAATTTGGCATTTTTGACGTCGGAATCTGGATCACCCAAAAAATGGTTTGCTATAGCACACGAAAATCGTCGAAATGAGGGGTATGTTCGCTTCGGGGCTGGTTGACCTTCAAAATGGGTCGTACGGGCCGTGAGGGACAACCAGATGCATAAATAAGGTCTTGGCGGACGTCCATTAAAAATTATGGCATTTTTGATGTCGGAATCCAGATCACCCAAAAAATGGTTTGCTATAGCACACGAAAATCGTCGAAATGACGGATATGCTCGCATCGGGGCTCGTTTGACATTCAATATGGGTCACAAAGGCCGTGAGGTACAACCGGATGCATAGATATGGTCTTGACGGACGTCCACAAAAACATTTGGCATTTTTGACGTCGGAGTGCGGATCACCCAAAAAATATTTTGTTATAGCACACGAAAATTGTAAAAATGAAGGGTATGTTCACTTCGGGGCTCGCTTGTCCTTCAAAATAGATTGTACAGGCCGTGAGGGCCAACTGGATGCATAGACAAGGTCTTGACGGATGTCTACAAAAATTTTTTGACATTTTCGACGTCGAAATACGGATCACCCAAAAACTGGTTTGTTATAGCACACAAAAATCATCGAAATGAGGGGTATGCTCTCTACGGTGCTCGTTTGACCTTCAAAATGGGTTGGACGGGCCATAAGGGCCAACCGGATACATAGACAAGGTCTAGACAGACATCAATAAACAAATTTGGCATTTTTTGACGTCGAAATCCGGATCACCCAAAAAATGGTTTGCAATAGCACAAGAAAATCGTTGAAATGAGGGGTATGCTCGCTTCGGGCCTTGTTTGACCTTCAAAATGGGTCGGACAGGCCGTGAGGGCCAATCGGATTCATAGACAAGGTCTTGACGGACATCCACAAAAAAAATTGGCATTTTTCACATCGGAATCCGTATCACTCAAATAATGGTTAGCTATAGCACACGAAAATCGCCAAAATGAGGAGTTTGCTCGCTTCGGGGCTCGTTTGACCTTCAAAATGGGTCGGACGGGCCGTGAGGGCCAACCAGATGCACAGACAAGGTCTTGACGGACGTCCACAAAAAAATTTGGCATTTATGACATCGGAGTCCGGATCACCCAATAAATGGTTTGCTATAGAACACGAAAATCGTCGAATTGAGGGGTATGCTCGCTTTGTGGCTCGTTTGACCTTCAAAATGGGTCGTACGGGCTGTGAGGGACAACCAGATTCATAGATAAGGTCTTGACGGACGTCCATAAAAAAAATTTGCATTTTTGACATCGGAATCAGGATCACCCAAAAACTGATTTGCTATAGCACACGAAAATCATCGAAATGAGGGGTATGCTCGCTTCGGGGCTCGTTTGACCTTCAAAATGGGTCGGACGGGCCGTGAGGGCCAACCGGATGCATAGAAAAGGTCTTGACGGACTTCCACAAAAAAATTTGGCATTTTTGACGTCGGAATCTGGATCACCCAAAATTGGTTTGCTATAGCACATAAAAATCGTCGAAATTAGGGGTATGCTCGCTTTGGGGCTCATTTGACATTCAAAATGGGTCGTACGGGCCGTGAGGGACAATCAGATGCATAAATAAGGTCTTGGCGGACGTCCACAAAAAAATTTGACATTTTTGATGTCGGAATCCAAATCACCCAAAAAATGGTTTGCTTATAACACACGAAAATCGTCGAAATGAGGGGTATGCTCGCTTCGGGCTCGTTTGACATTCAATATGGGTCACACAGGACATGAGGGACAACCGGATGGATAGACATGGTCTTGACGGACGTCCACCATAAAATTTGGCATTTTTGACATCGGAGTCCGGATCACCCAAAAAATGGTTTGCTATAGCACACGAAAATCGTCGAATTGAGGGGTATGATCGCTTTGGGGCTCGTTTGACCTTTAAAATGGGTCGTACGGGCCGTGAGGGACAACCAGATGCATAGATAAGGTCTTGACGGACGTCCACAAAAAAAATTTGCATTTTTGACATCGGAATCAGGATCACCCAAAAACTGATTTGCTATAGCACACGAAAATCATCGAAATGAGGGGTAGGCTCGCTTCGGGGCTCGTTTGACCTTCAAAATAGGTCGGACGGGCCGTGAGGGCCAACCAGATGCATAGACAAGGTCTTGACGGACTTCCACAAAAAAATTTGGCATTTTTGACATCGGAATCCGGATCACCCAAAAAATGGTTTGCTATAGCACACGAAAATCGTCAAATTGAGGGGTATGCTCGCTTTGGGGCTTGTTTGACCTTTAAAATGGGTCGTACGGGTGGTGAGGGACAACCAGATGCATAAATAAGGTCTTGGTGGACGTCCACAAAAAAATTTGCATTTTTGACGCCAGAATCCGGATCACCCAAAAAATGGTTTGCTATAGCACACGAAAATCGTCGAAATAAGGGGTATGCTCGCTTTGGGGCTCGTTTGAAATTCAAAATGGGTCACACGGGCAGTGAGGGCCAACCGGATGCATAGACAAGGTCTTGACGGACGTCCACAAAAAAATTTGGCATTTTTGACGTCGGAGTCCAGATCACCCAAAAAATAGTTTGTTATAGCACACGAAAATCGTCGGAATGAAGGGTATGTTCACTTCGGGGCTCGCTTGTCCTTCAAAATGGATCGTACAGGCCGTGAGGGCCAACTGGATGCATAGACAAGGTCTTGACGGATGTCTACAAAATTTTTTTGACATTTTTGACGTCGGAATACGGATCACCCAAAAAATGTTTTGTTATAGCACACAAAAATCATCGAAATGAGGGGTATGCTCTCTACGGTGCTCGTTTGACCTTCAAAATGGGTTGGACGGGCTATGAGGGCCAACCGGATACATAGACAAGGTCTAGACAGACATCAATAAACAAATTTGGCATTTTTTGATGTCGGAATCCGGATCACCCAAAAAATGGTTTGCAATAGCACACGAAAATCATTGAAATGAGGGGTATGCTCGCTTCGGGCCTCGTTTGACCTTCAAAATGGGTCGGACGGGCTGTGAGGGCCAAATGGATGCATAGAGAAAGTCTTGACGGACGTCCACTAAAAAATTTGGCAATTTTGACGTTGGAATTCGGGTCATTCAAAAAATGGTTTGCTATTGCACACAAAAATCGTCAAAATGAGGTATGCTTGCTTCGGAGCTCGTTTGACCTTCAAAATGGGTCAGACGGGCCGTGAGGGCCAATCGGATTCATAGACAAGGTCTTGACGGACGTCCACAAAAAAATTGGCATTTTTCACATCGGAATCCGTATCACTCAAATAATGGTTAGCTATAGCACACAAAAATCGCCGAAATGAGGAGTATGCTCGCTTCGGGGCTCGTTTGACCTTCAAAATTGGTCGGACGGGCCGTGAGGGCCAATCAGATGCATAGACAAGGTCTTGACGGATGTCCACAAAAAAAATTTGACATTTTTGACATCGAAATACGGATCACCCAAAAAATGGTTTGCTATAGGACACGAAAATCATCGAAATGAGGGGTATGCTCGCTTCGGGGCTCGTTTGACCTTCAAAATGGGTCGTACGGGCCGTGAGGGGCAACCAGATGCATAAATATGGTCATGACAGACGTCCACAAAAATATTTGGCATTTTTGACGTCGGAATCCGGATCACCCAAAAAATAATTTGCTATAGCACACGAAAATCATCAAAATGAGGGGTATGTTCGCTTCGGGGCTCGTTTGACCTTCAAAATGGGTCGGACGGGCGGTGAGGGCCAACCGGATGCAAAGAAAAGGTCTTGACGGACGTCCACAAAAAAATGGAATTTTTGACATCGAAATCCGGATCACCCAAAAAATGGTTTGCAATAGCACACGAAAATCGTTGAAATAAGGGGTATGCTCGCCTCGGGCCGCGTTTGAACTTCAAAATGGGTCAGACGGGCCGTGAGGGCAAAATGGATACATAGACAAGGTCTTGACGGACGTCCACTAAAAAATTTGGCAATTTTGACGTTGGAATCTGGGTCACCCAAAAAATGGTTTGCTATAGCACACGAAAATCGTCAAAATGAGCTATGCTTGCTTCGCAGCTCGTTTGACCTTCAAAATGGGTTGGACGGGCCGTGAGAGCCAATCAGATGCATAGAAAAGGTCTTGACGGACGTCCACAAAAAAAATTTGCATTTTTCACATCAGAATCTGAATCACCCAAAAAATGGTTTGCTATAGCACACGAAAATCGCTGAAATGTGGGGTATTCTCGCTTCGGGGCTCATTTGACCTTCAAAATGGGTCGGACGGGCCGTGAGGGCCAAACGGATGCATTAACAAGGTCTTGACGGACGTCCACTAAAAATGTGGCTTTTTTGACGTCTGAATCTGGATCACCCAAAAAATGGTTTGCTATAGCACACGAAAATCGTCGAAATGAGGGGTATGCTCGCTTCAGGGCTCGTTTGACCTTCAAAATTTGTCGGACGGGCTGTGAGGGCCCCCGTATGCATAGACAAGGTCTTGACAGACGTCCACAAAAAAATTTAGCATTTGTGACGTCGGAATTTGGATCACCCAAAAAATGGTTTGCTATAGCACACGAAAATTGTCAAAATGAGGGGTACGCTCGCTTCGGGGCTTGTTTGACCTTCAAAATGGTTCGGACAGGCCGTGAGGGCCAACCGGATGAATAGACAAGGTCTTGACAGACGTCCACAAAAAAATTTGGCATTTTTGACGTCGGAATCTGGATCATCCAAAAAGTGGTTTGCTATAGCACACGAAAATCGTCGAAATGAGGGGTATGCTCGCTTCGGGGCTCGTTTGACCTTCAAAATGCTATGCCTCGTATTTTTTTTATACGTAGTGCACGTCCTCATCTAGTAGGCGTAAGTCCGGGGGATAAGATTTTATTTTTAGTTCCAAGTGATTAAAGAAATATTAGGCAAGGATGTTAATTCAAAATGTTATTTAAGTATGATTTGGCTAATATAAGTGCAATTAACTTTAAGTGAGGGATTAATTAGTGGCTGATTAGGATTAATTTAATCCAGTGGGCCCCACCACTTATAATTAGTGGCTGATTAGGATTAATTTAATCCAGTGGGCCCCACCACTCAAGGCAAAGTTAAAAAAGGATCAGATATGGAGCTGGCCTTAGTGGACACATGAGAGGGGGACTGCCTCCACTTCATATTCAAAATGAGGTGGAGAAATCCACTCAATACTAATTAAAGTGGTGGAATGCATTGCTGCATATCATCATCTTCTTCACCAATTGGATTAGGCAGCCATGGAAATGGAGAAACAAACCCTGCAACTCTTGGCCAGCAGTTGCAAATAATTTGGTTAGTAATCTCCTTGCTTGGTGTGTTAATTTTTTGGAATACCTTTGTTATTTATCCATTAATATTAAGAAGGGGGCGTGACCAGTAGCTTAGGAAATTTGTTTTAGTTATTGAATGTGCTAAGTATGAACGGAAACCATAATCGGATTATTAGTGGTGTCGTGTTGGTGCTTGGGATGTTTTGATATGATTCATTGGGTTGTATGTTTTATTGGTATTTCTGTGGATAATTTGGGTTGTTGTCGGATTGGGACGAAGTAAGGAAAGTAAGGGAAGTGCTGTCGGATTTTTTCGTTAAGATTTTTTTTAGCTAACTTACAAGATAGTAAAGCGCGACGTTTATATAATTGCGGCGCGATTGTTGCTTGTTATAGATTAATAGCTTGAGCAGTAAATATTGGACGTGCGGCTCGACTATACGGTATGTAACACTGTCCCCTCTTTCTTTGTTTGGCATGACATTTAAAATAAGCAAATAACGGACATGTTTTATACTTACCTCTAGAAGGTCTAGATGACGTATATTCTTGCTTCCACAATTATTTCACTATATTTCGGCTATGTCTAAGGCTATGATGATTTCTCATATCTATGGTAGTGCTTCTTAGAGTCATTGAGATTTTACGTTTCCATATCGTATTAAAGGTTCATAATCTTGATAAAACGTTAATCTTTGGTAATACTCCTTGCTGGTTCACGTTGATTGTTCTATTGAGTTATAAGAAATGATTTTAATTGCATATGGTTGCTCATAATATTCTGCTCGTGCATAGAGTCATTTATCATTTCACCGAGTCCCAGGCTGGGTAATGTTCGTGTGGAGTTTCTTGCATATGACACTGAGTCCCTCATTAGAGGGCCGGGTATGTATATTATATATATGATTGGTGATGAGGATGATTATGATGATGATGATGACGAAGATGATGTGATAATTATTTTGTCGAGCCCCTTACTACGGAACCTGGGCACCTTATATGTTAATGATATGCATGATTTTCACTTAAAAGGGTACATGTGTAGCGATATTTTGTTTCGACTTGCCATATTTGTATCTTGTCATCTTTACCTTATGCTTTACATACTCAGTACATTGTCTGTACTTACCCCCCTTTCCTCGGGGGGCTACGTTGCATGCCCGCAGGTGTAGACGCACAGTTCGGTGATCCTCCCGCCTACGATATCTACTCTGCTAATTTGGAGAGCTCCACTGTTCCGTAGCCCAGTCATTTTGGTACATAACTTTTTGTGTAGTCTTTTGCTCGTCTATTAGTATGGCGGGGCCCTGTCCCGTCAAGTTTCACTACTGTACTCTTAGAGGTCTGTGGACATTATGTGGGTTGTATATATATGTTTTGGATAATGGTCAGAACATGGTTTGTTTGGGATGTCCTCTTGTACAGGGGAAGCCTTGTCGGCTGCGTACATCATTGTGTATTGTGTAGTGGCAGCCTTGTCGACTTAGGTATGTTATTATGCTTTGGATAGTGGCGGACTTGTCGGCTCGCGTATGTTGTTGCAGTTGAATGGTTATGACTCCTTATGAGACAGGTCCTCTTTATATATGACGTTGGGGTTTGCTTGATTTGATTATATTCCATATTGTCTTAGTTTAAGTTGGTTATACTTAGCAAGTTTGTATGTGGGTGTCCAAAACGGGCACTAGTCACGACCCATCGGGTTTGGTCGTAAGACAAAATGGGTCAGACAGGCCGTGAGGGCCAACCTGATGCAGAGACAAGGTCTTGACGGACGTTCACAAAAAATTTTTGCAATTTTGAAGTTGAAATCTGGATCACCCAAAAAATGGTTTGCTATAGCACACGAAAATCGTTGAAATGAGGGGTATGCTCGCTTCGAGGCTCGTTTGACCTTCAAAATGGGTCAGATGGGCCGTGAGGGCCAACCGGATGCATAGACAAGGTCTTGAAGGACTTCCATAAAAAAATTTGGCATTTTTGACGTCGGAATCCGGATAACCCAAAAAATGGTTTGCTATAGCACACGAAAATCATCGAAATCAGGCGTATGCTCGCCTCAGGGCTCGTTTGACCTTCAAAATGGGCCGGACGGGCCGTGAGGACCAACCGGATGCATAGACAAGGTCTTGACGGACGTCCAAAAAAACATTTGTTATTTTTGAGGTCGGAATCCGGATAACCCAAAAAATTGTTTGCTATAGCACACAAAAATCGTCAAAAAAGAAGGGTATGCTCGCTTCGGGGCTCGTTTGACCTGCAAAATGGGTCGGACGGGCCATGAGGGCCAACCGGATGCATACACAGTGTCTAGACGGACGTCCACAAAATAATTTGGCATTTTTGATGTCGGAGTCCGGATCACCCAAAAAATGGTTTGCTATAGACCACAAAAATGGTCGAAATGAGTGGTATGTGTACTTCGGGGCTTGTTTGACCTTCAAAATGGATCGTACGGTCTGTGAGGTCCAATCGGATGACTAGACAAGGTCTTGACGGACGTCCACAAAAAAGTTTAACATTTTTGACATTGAAATACCGATCACCCAAAAAATGGTTTGCTATAGCATATGAAAATCGTCGAAATGAGGGGTATGCTCGCTACAGGGCTCGTTTGACCTTTAAAATGGGTCGGATGGGCCGTGAGGGCCAACCGGATGCATAGAAAAGGTCTTGATGGACATCCATAATAAAATTTGCATTTTTGACGTCGGAATCTAGATCATCCAAAAAATGGGTTTCTATAGCACACGAAAATCGTCGAAATGGGGGTATGCTCGCTTCGGGTCTCGTTTGACCTTCAAAATGGGTCGGACGGGCCGTAAGGGCCAACCGAGTATATAGACAAGGTCTTGACGGACGTCCACAAATAAATTTAGCATTTTTGACGTCGGAATCCGGATCACCCAAAAAATGGTTTGCTATGGCACACTAAAATCGCCGAAATGAGGGGTATGCTCGCTTCGGGGCTTGTTTGACCTTCAAAATGGGTCAGACAGGGTGTGAGGGCCAAACAAATGCATAGACAAGGTCTTGACGAACGTCCACAAAAAAATTTGGCTTTTTTGACGTCAGAATCCGGATCAACAAAAAAATGGTTTGCTATATCACACGAAAATCGTCGAAATGAGGGGTATGCTCGCTTCGGGGCTCGTTTGACCTTCAAAATGGGTCGGACGGGCCGTGAGGGCCACCGAATGCATAGACAAGGTCTTGACGGACGTCCACGAAAAAATTTGGCATTTTGACGTCGTAATCCGGATCACCCAAAAAATGTTTTGCTATAGCACACGAAAATCATTGAAATGAGGGGTATGCTCGCTTCAGGGTTTGTTTGACCTTCAAAATGGGTCGGACGTTCCGTGAGGGCAAACTGAATGAATAGATAAGTTCTTTAAGGACGTCCACAATAAAATTTGGCATTTTTGACGTCAGAATCTGGATCATCCAAAAAATGGTTTGCTATAGCACACGAAAATCATTGAAATGAGGGGTATGCTCACTTCGGGGCTCGTTTTACCTTCAAAATGGGTAGGACGGGCCGTGAGGGCAAACCTGATGCATACACAAGGTCTTGACGGATGTCCACAAAAATTTTTGGCAATTTTGACGTCGGAATCTGAATCACCCAAAAAATGGTTTGGTATAGCACACGAAAATCATCGAAATGAGAGGTATGCTCGCTTCGGGGCTCGTTTGACCTTCTAAAATGGGTCAGACGGGTCGTGAGGACCAACCGGATGCATAGAAAAGGTCTTGACGGATGTCCACAAAAAATACTGGTATTTTTGACGTCGGAATCCAGATCACCCAAAAATGGTTTGCTATAGCACACGAAAATCATCGAAATTAAGGGTATGCTTGTTTTGGGGCTCGTTTGACCTTCAAAATGGGTCGGACGGGCCGTGGGGGACAACTGGATGCATAGACAAGGTCTTGACGGACATCCATAAAAAATTGGCATTTTCGATGTCGGAATCCGGATCATCCAAAAAATGGTTTGCAATAGCACACGAAAATCGTTGAAATGAGGGGTATGCTCGCTTCGGGGTTCGTTTGACCTTCAAAATGGGTCGGACGGGCCGTGAGGGCCAACCGGAAGCAGAGACAAGGTCTTGACGGACGTCCACAAAAAATTTTGCATTTTTGACGTTGGAATCAGGATCACCCAAAAAATGGTTTGCTATAGCACACGAATATCGTCGAAATGAGAGGTATGCTCGCTTCGGGGCTCGTCTGACCTTCAAAATGGGTCGGACGGGACGTGAGGGACAACCGGATGCATAGACAAGGTCTTGAAAGACATCCACAAGTTTTTTATACATTTTTGACGTCGGAATCCGAATAACTTCAAAAATTGGTTTGCTATAGCACACGAAAATCGTCGAAATGGGGGGTATGCTCGCTACGGGGCTCGTTTGACCTTAAAAATGGGTCGGACGGGCCGTGAGGGACAACCGAACGCAGTGACAAGGTCTTGACGGACTTCCATAAAAAAATTTGGCATTTTTGACGTCGGAATGCGGATCACCCAAAAAATTATTTGCTATAGCACACGAAAATCGTCGAAATGAGGGGTATGCTCGCTTCAGGACTCGTTTGAACTTCAAAATGGGTAGGACGGGCCGTGAGGGACAACCGGATGCATTATCAAGGTCTTTACGGACATCCGAAAATTTTTTTGGCATTTTTGACGTCGGAATCCGGATCATCCAAAAAATGGTTTGCAATAGCACATGAAAATCATCGAAATGAGGGGTAAGTCGCTTCGGGGCTCGTTTGACCTTCAAAATGGGTCGGACGGGCCGTGAGGGCCAAACGGATGCATAGACAAGGTCTTGATGGACGTCCACTAAAAATTTTTGCATTTTTGACGTCGGAATCCAGATCACCTAAAAAACTGTTTGCTATAGCACACAAAAATCATCGAAATGAGGGGTATGCTCGCTTCGGGGCTCGTTTGACCTTTAAAATAGGTCGGAAGGGCCGTGAGGGCCAACCGACTACATAGAAAAGTTCTTGACGGATGTCCACAAAAATTTTTGGCATTTTTGACGTTGAAATTCGGATCACCAAAAAAATGGTTTGCTATTGCACACGAAGATCGTCGAAATGAGTGGTATGTTCGCTTCGGAGCTCTTTTGACCTTCAAAATGGGTCGGACGGACCATGAGGGCAAACCGGATGCATAGAAAAGGTCTTGACGGACGTCCACATAAAAATTTCGCATTTTTGACGCAGGAATTAGGATCACCCAAAAAATGCTTTGCTATAGCACACGAAAATCGTCAAAATGAGGGGTATGCTCGCTTCGGGGCTCGTTTGACCTTCAAAATGGATCGTACAAGACGTGAGGACCAACCGGATGCATAGACAAGGTCTTGATGGACGTCCACAAGAAATTTGGCATTTTTGACGTCGGAATCCGGATCATTGAAAAAATGGTTTGCTATAGCACACGAAAATCATCGAAATGAGGGGTATGCTCGCTTCGGGGCTCATTCGACCTTCAAAATGGGTCATACGGGTCGTGAGGGAAAACCAGATGAATAGAAAAGGTCTTGACGGACGTCCACAAAAAAATTTGGCATTTTTTGACGTCGGAATTAGGATCACCCAAAAAATGGTTTGTTGTAGCACACGAAAATCGTCAAAATGAGGGGTATGCTCGCTTCAGGGCTCGTTTGACCTTCAAAATGGGTCGTACAGGCCGTGAGGACCAACCGGATGCATAGAAAAGGTCTCGACGGACGTCCACAAGAAATTTGGCATTTTTGACGTCGGAATCCGGATCACCCAAAAAAAGGTTTGCTATAGCACACGAAAAATCATCGAAAAGAAGGGTATGCTTGTTTTGGGGCTCGTTTGACCTTGAAAATGGGTCGGACGGACCATGAGGGCCAACTGGATGCATAGACAAGGTCTTGACGGACATCCATAAAAAAGTTTGGCATTTTTGATGTCGGAATCCGGATCATCCAAAAAATGGTTTGCAATAGCACACGAAAATCGTCGAAATGAGGGATATGTCGCTTCGGGGCTCGTTTGACCTTCAAAATGGGTCGGATGGGCCATGAGGGCCAAACGGATGCATAGACAAGGTCTTGACGGACATCCACAAAAACATTTGGCATTTTTGACGTGGGAAACCGGATCACCCAAAAAATTGTATGCTATAGCAAACGAATATCGTCGAAATGAGGGGTATGCTCTCTTCGGGGATTGTTTTACTTTCAAAATGGGTCGGACAGGCCGTGAGGGCCAACCGAATGCATAGACAATGTCTTGATGGACGTCCACAAAAAAATTTGGCATTTTTGACGTCAGAATCCGGATCACCAAAAAAATGGTTTGCTATAGCACATGAAGATTGTCAAAATGAGGGGTATGTTCGCTTCGGGGCTCTTTTGACCTTCAAAATGGGTCTGACGGTCCTTGAGGGTCAACCTGATGCATAGACAAGGTCTTGACGAACGTCCACAAAAAATTAATTGGCATTTTTGACGTTGGAATTCGGATCACCCAAAAATGGTTTGCTAAGCACACAAAAATCGTTGAAATGAGGGGTATGCTCGCTTCGGGGCTCGTTTGACCTTCAAAATGGGTCGTACAGGCCGTGAGGGCCAACCGGATGCATAGACAAGTTCTTGACGGACGTCCACAAAAATTTTTCATTTTTGACGTTGGAATCAGGATCATCCAAAAAATGGTTTACTATAGCGCACAAAAATCGTCGAAATGAGAGGTATGCTCGCTTCGGGGCTCGTTTGAACTTCAAAATGAGTCGGACGGGTCGTGAGGGACAACCGGATGCATAGACAAGGTCTTGACAGACGTCCACAAGTTTTTTATGCATTTTTGACGTCGGAATCCGGAGAACTTCAAAATTGGTTTGCTATAGCACCCGAAAATCGCAGAAATGAGGGGTATGCTCACTACGGGGCTCGTTTGACCTTAAAAATGGGTGGGACGGGCCGTGAGGGACAACCGAACGCATTGACAAGGTCTTGACGGACGTCCAAAAAAAAAATTTGGCATTTTTGACGTTAGAATGCGGATCACCCAAAAAATAATTTGCTATAGCACACGAAAATCGTCGAAATGAGGGGTATGCTCGCTTCAGGGCTTGTTTGATCTTCACAATGGGTGGGACGGGCCGTGAGGGCCAACCGGATGCATAGACAAGGTCTTTACGGACATCCATAAAAAAATTTGGCATTTTTGACGTCGAAATCCGGATCATCCAAAAAATGGTTTGCAATAGCACACGAAAATCATCGAAATGAGGGGTAAGTCGCTTCGGGTCTCGTTTGACCTTCAAAATGGGTCAGATGGGCTGTGAGGGCCAAACGGATGTATAGAAAAGGTCTTGACATACGTCCACTAAAAATTTTGGCATTTTTGACGTCGGAATCCGGATCACCTAAAAAATGGTTTGCTATAGCACACGAAAGTCATCGAAATGAGGGGTATGCTCGCTTCGGGGCTCGTTTGACCTTCAAAATGGGTCATAAGGGCCGTGAGGGCCAACCGACTACATAGACAAGTTCTTGACGGACATCCACAAAATATTTTGGCATTTTTGACGTTAGAATTCGGATCACCAAAATTCGTTTTCTATAGCACACGAAGATCGTCGAAATGAGGGGTATGTTAGCTTCGGGGCTCTTTTGACCTTTAAAATGGGTCGGACGGACCGGGAGGGACAACTGGATGCATAGACAAGGTCTTGACGGACGTCCACAAAAAAATTTGGCATTTTTGATGTAGGAATTAGGATCACCCAAAAAATGGTTTGCTATAGCACACGAAAATCGTCAAAATGAGTGGTATGCTCGCTTCGGGGCTCGTTTGACCTTCAAAATGGGTTTTACAGGCTGTGAGGACCAACCGGATGCACAGAAAAGGTCTTGACGGACGTCCACAAAAAATTTGGCATTTTTGACGTCGGAATCCGGATCACCCAAAAATGGTTTGCTATAGCACACGAAAATCGTCGAAATGAGGGGTATGCTCGCTTCAGGGCTCATTCGACCTTCCAAATGGGTCGTACGGGTCGTGAGGGAAAACCAGATGAATAGAAAAGGTCTTGACGGACTTCCACAAAAATATTTGGCGTTTTGACGTCGGAATTCGGATCACCCAAAAAATGGTTTTCTATAGCATACGAAAATCATCGAAATTATGCTCGCTACGGGGCTCGTTTGACCTTCATAATGGGTTGGACAGGCTGTGTGGGCCAATCGGATGTATAGACAAGGTCTTGACGGATGTCTATAAATAAATTTGGCATTTTTGACGTCGGAATCCGGATCACCCAAAAAATGGTTTGCTATAGCACACGAAAATCATCGAAATGAGAGGTATACTCGCTTCGAGGCTCGTTTGACCTTCAAAATGGGTTGGACGGGCCGTGAGGGCCAAACGGATGCATAGAGAAGG
The DNA here is from genome assembly GCA_027704785.1 of Solanum chmielewskii. Lineage (NCBI taxonomy): Eukaryota > Viridiplantae > Streptophyta > Magnoliopsida > Solanales > Solanaceae > Solanum > Solanum chmielewskii. The sequence goes on from JAKWIX010000063.1 coordinate 46,803, forward strand.
TCTTGACGGACGTCCACAAAAAAATTTGGCTATTCTGACATCGGAATCCGGATCACCCAAAAAATGGTTTCCTATAGCACACGAAAATCGTCGGGTATACTCGCATCGGGGATCATTTGACCTTCAAAATGGGTCGGACGGGCCGTGTGGGCCGACCGGATGAATAGACAAGGTCTTGACGGATGTCTATAAATAAATTTGGCATTTTTGACGTCGGAATCCGGATCACCCAAAAAAAAGTTTGCTAGAGCACACGAAAATCGTTGAAATGAGGGGTATGCTCGCTTTGGGGCTCGTTTGACCTTCAAAATTGGTCGGAAGGGCCGTGAGGGCCAAACGGATGCTTAGACAAGGTCTTGACGGACGTCCACTAAAATTTGTGATTTTTAACGTCGGAATCCGGATTATCCAAGAAATGGTTTGCTATAGCACACGAAAATCATCGAAATGAAGGGTATGCTCGCTTCGGGGCTCGTTTGACCTTCAAAATGGGTCAGACGGGCCATATGGGCCAATCAACTGCATTGACAAGGTCTTGACGGATGTCTACAAAAAACATTTGGCATTTTTGACGTTGGAATCCGGATCACCCAAAAAAGGTTTGATATAGCACACGAAAATCGTCGAAATAAAGGGTATGCTCGCTTCGAGGCTCGTTTGACCTTCAAAATGGGTCGGACGGGCCGTGAGTACCACCCGGATGCATAGAAAAGTTCTTGACGGACGTCTAATAAAACATTTGGAAGTTTTGACGTCGGAATCCGAATCATCCAAAAAATGGTTTGCTATAGCACACGAAAATCGTCGAAATGAGGGGTATGCTCACTTCGGGGCTCGTTTGACCTTCAAAATGGGTCGGACGAGCCGTGAGGACCAACTGTATGCAAAGACAAGGTCTTGACGGACATCGACAAAAAAATTTGGCATTTTTAAGGTCGGAATCCGGATCACCCAAAAAATGGTTTGCTATAGCACACGAAAATCGTCGAAACAAGATCCTTCTTATTGAAATTGACCTAATTCGATTCTTATCTAGATGATCCTAACTATGATCAATTAGTATTCAAGACAATTAAATTAAGAAGATCAACATATAACCTTCAACCTTGCCTCTAAAGGCCTAAAAGCACCATATCTCCTTAATTATCATATATTAGAGTTTATCAAATAATTAACACAACAACATCAGATGATCATCATATAAACACAATTGAATGCTACCTATTAAGTTGGGATAAGAAACAATCCCTACCCATAATGTAATCACAACACTCGCTAGAATGAGGTATTTTGAATTCACAATTGGGAGGAAACCTTGGGGGCTCCATGGAAGGAACAATCCTTGGATGAAGGATCTTTACATACCTTAAATAAAACAGTAAACCTAAGCTTGAAACCTTTGTGAATCTCGACTAAGATGTTGCCACATTATTCTCTTCTGCTTTTTCAATAGGGATCTTGAGAGAAATTTAAGGAAGAAAAGGTTTAGTTTTAGAGTATGAAGCTTAAATAGATACTTAATTTATTTAAATCCCCTAAAAAAACTAAATATATCCGTCCATCACTTAATTGGAAAGTGGGGTGACTTTACCAATTCACCCCTAGGCTGGCAATGAACCACTTAAAATTGTAGGTGCCAAACGATGGCCTCCAATGATAGGGCGTCTATTATACAAAGAGTCATCATGTTGCTCCTTCGTTATTTTCAGAGACCCCTCATCTAGGGGATAATCTCCACGACTAAATGTGGAGCCACACGTCCTTTCGATGGGGCATCATTTGGTTTAAGTGGTATCAAATGGATCGGTCAGAGAGGCTATCTTTGCAATGCTTGGGTCCTCGTCAAAGACCATTCTGGTTGGTTCTTGGGGAGTCGTACACAGACGTTTCGACCCTAAATATTACCATGAAGATATAGGTGTCCCCTCCAATAATTTTAGACCTCAAACGACACATCAAAACACATAAAACATATGAATGCACACGAGCATACATAAGAGTAGTTCCTAGACGGCTTGGTCGTTCTTCGATGTTTGACCTTAAACCTTTTCAAACCAGATATTACAAGTTGGGACACGCCTTATAAACAAGTTATTGACTCTTAAAACGTGTGTAAGTCTCTATTTTATCTTATTTCATTTTGGGTCATAACAATTACCCCAACTTGGGAACATTTGTCCTTGAATCACACCTTCCTAAACACTTCTTAAGGGACCGATTTCAAACTAGAAGTCCATCATGTATATATTATTTCTAAATGCACACACCCAACCAAAGGAGACTTCAATTCCATAATACATACTAAATGGAACTCAAGCTGCATGAAGGAAACATACTTACTATATTCTAAGGAGAACAAACATCTCCTAGCTTTTCAATGCTCAACATAACATTTATGGAGCCTAAAATTCGCATTGACTCAATTTTGTCACAAAAAGAGATAACTCTATGCTACGAGGTGAACTCTTACAAGGTCTACACACCTTCATGACATTTATAGAAAACCATGGCTACATATAATCATATAAATACCTTGTAAAAATGGCTCAATATCCCCCATTTTGGAGTAAGCCCGCACATGAATTTCTAACATCAAAATTCATCATAACAAGGAAAATATCAATCCAAAAAATCAAGTCATAAAAACAAGAAAATCTAGAAATTTTAATATATCATAAAGGAAGAACATACAGAAAAGGTACATAAAGAGATCATTCTTTATCACCCTTGGATTGCAGAGAATAGAACCTATTGATCTTTAGAGGACCATATCCCACATCCCTAGGAGCAATTTTTTTGCCTTCACTCACATTATCGTTTGCCTTAGGGCAATCCTTTGGAAAAACTTGCTTGCCTTATTGTTATATTTTTATGTTATGAAGATTGAGTATATTGATAACATTTTGAACAATACTTTACTAGACGTGGCTTATGAGACATGCTCCTATGATCTTTCTAAACCGTGTGCTCAAAAACCAAGTTTGACATGACCCATGGATAGAACCTCGGAGGGCTCCATACAAGCAACTTAGACCTCATAACATAAGCAATAGTACAATAAGAGTAAAAATATAATTTAAGTCTAAAATTTTGGTAAAGGAAAGCGGAAGTCTATATTTGTGTTAATATAGCAATATATTACAATATTTGAATGGAATATGGCCTAGCACATATAACATAACCAAAGAAAGGAAATAAATGAATGGAACTACAACACAGGAAAAAGTTATCCTTGAACCATGAGGACTCACCAACAAACTCGAAAGATACACAATTCCAAGCTTTATCCACTATGTTAATCACCTTGAGAACCGAACCCTACACTTTGGGAAAATGTAGGAAAAGTAGGTGTTATTACAAAAACGTGCAAAGTATGATAGTCATGCATTAAAAAATGTAAGATATGCGAAAAGGGACATTTCAATATAAATTATGCTATATGACAAGGTTAAACATCATGATACGGATATTTGGATAGCATAAGTGATAATATAAATCCCATCATAACACAAATGGAACACTTCATGAATAAACTCAAAGCATACTTGTGCAAGGTTTCCCTAAAACTCTCTCCCATTCTAAGTGAACTACTTTAAGCACATCTTAGTTCCTTATTTCATTGAACACTTCGATATACTTCATTAAGAACATCTTATTTTATTGCATTTGAACACTACGATATGCTTCTTCAAGCATGTCTTAGTTCATATTTATTTGGAGCAATATGAGATATGTCACGACCTAGGGGTAACTCCTAGATGTAACACGCCACACTTTACCCTAAAGCGGCCGCATACAAGGCTCAAGTCCTAACTTGAACATAAGATGGTAGGAAAATAGTACGGAATTTAAGAGTTTTCCTTACAATCAAAGCCTTTTATAAAATGAATGAGAGTCTATAACAATATTTATCAAACCATCTAATTACTTAGAATAAAACCCTTGAATATGAAAATTAGGGACATAGAACTTCCAACAAAAGTCTAAAACATCAAACAAAGATAATAAATGAAATACAGTTAACCCCTCGAATACAGTGAGGACTTACCAATCTTCTTCATCTTGATCTCCTACAAAGCAAACCATGAGGGTGGAATCCAATATCTCCAAAGCCTACATTTGTAGAAAATATAGAAAGATGATGTTTGGACAAAAAACACTAAGTAAGGAAGCCATGCACAAAAATCATTAAAATATGCTTAAAAAGGGACATTTCATTTGTAATAATTCTATTTGCCATTATTAAAAATCATATTTGAAATAGGTGGAGAATGCAACACGTAAGGCAACTCACATACATTTCATTATTGTATGAGAAATATCATTATAATAACAAGTATAGTCTCCAACATCAGTGTAATACAAATCCCTATCTTCACAAAAGTTAAATCATAAAATAATACAAAGTCAAATAGCAAGATCATATCACTATGAAGTAATCATCACACAAGAAACCCTAGGAAACATATATGTAATGTATGGTTCGTATCTTATAATACCAACCCTACTAAGTAATCCCTTGAAGAGACCTTAGTCATATAATTCATTCTTACACCTAATTATTATCAATAGTTGAACGACCTTAGATCACCCCTTAAACAGACACTGGATACTTTACCTTTTGGAGGTCTTATACAAGCCCTTAGCATACATCATTTTACATATAATATAATAATAGCAAACAATTAAAACTCTTACTTGCGAACCTAACCTCACTTCATATATGAAAATAAAATCTACTCTTGTATCACAATACCATCTATACATATGAATTAAGAATTTGGGACTTAGATCTTACATCAATAAGAAAGTCTAGAATAGTAAATAAAATATAGTCTCTCAACAGATAAATGAACTAAATCTAGAATCATAGGTATAGTGTCCTCGGACTTAAGGACTCACACATTTGGAGAAAGCAAATCCAAATATATAAAGAAACTTCCTAGAATCACCTAACGTCCCGAACCTACATTGTTTGGGGAAAAGAGAAAAAATATGGGTTAGTACAACACACATACTAAGAATGGCTACTATGAATAAAAATTATTGAAACATGCATAAAAGGAAATTTTAGTTAAAGACATGTTTTTTATCAAGTAAAACCAACATGTAAATGAATTAAGTATCTCAAGCCAACCAAACATAATATCATCCAAACATGTATGCAACGCAAGCAATACTAGTGCAATGCAAAGAATAGAATCTCAATACTCTATCAAAAACTTAGCATCACATTAAGCAACGCACTTCATACATACCATCAAAAGATCATATTTCATCATAACTTTCCCTAATCATACATAGTTTAACATAGATAAGTCATAACAAACATAGTCTTAACAGAATACTACTAGAACCATATCTTAGGATCCCACAAGTGCAATATGTAAGAGAAGTCACATACCCTTCCTTCACTATGTAGAATCCCTTACGAAAGCCCTAATGAGAGTTAATACGTTTCATTTATTCATTTACTTTTACATTAGGGAAAAGGTTGAAATAACAAACGTAGACCTTTTGAGCTACATGGAATCCGATGTTCTACTCCCACACAGAAAAGACCGGGTTAATAGTTGCCTAAGGTATAACCTTTCGTACATAGCTCTCTGTGGATCCACTAATCTAGATTCCTATACGGGCACATAGTTAAGGGTCAATGATATTTCTATGAGAAACCCTAACTTGCTAAATGTGGAGGTTTCCATCTCACGAGACAACAAATATCCTAGGAATCCAGACTTACGAAATGTGTGGAAACCCATATGTGGAGCCGCTTACTAAACGTGATACCCCCATATCATTTACATGCCCTTTCGGTGATAAGCATCTATTCCCTTTAGTAATCCTTTTTAGTCATAACAATAGTTCACGTTAGCCTCTACTAGAATCTTATGTAAACATCTTATCGTAATTTCTCATAGGTGTTGATAAGTGAGAACAATCCTTTCACTTTAGAAACACTAGCAAGTGAGTAAACCTTTAACTTTAAGAATTCATTATAATAATGAGAACTACCTTTCAATAATATATAAATCATGTTGTAACATTCATACATATTTCTTATCTAATTCAGTATATAGTGTTAAGGATGAGGAAACCATGTCATCAACACCACAATAACACAATAGATATAGTATCATTACTATCTAAGTAATTCATCTTTCATACATAAGTTTAATTAAGAACAAACATTCATACCTTCTTTCCCTTCATGGAAATTCATACTTCAAATAATCCATAATAAGGTAATTCATGAAGTAACAACGTAACTAACATCCATATAAACAATTGTTATTTTTATCAACTTCAACCAATTCACCATATCAAATACAAGATCTATCAAATTGGGGAAAAACATGAGTTCTAGCGAAATTAAAGTTAAAATAACAATTATCATTATACACCTAAACAACCCTAAGTAATCATAATTAACTATAACTTATTCATAATTATGGTTTTCGAAGAAGACCCATGTGTAGAGAAAAATCCTATATTATGGAAAATTTTTAGAATTTCTTTGAAGGGACCACTTGGGAAAAATAATAAAAAGAGTGAAAGCAATTATACGTTATTGTAGTCCTAGCCACGAAATTGAATTGAAAACTTGAAATATTGATCCTTTTCTTGGAGCTTCAAAGTTCTTTAATCGAGATTTGGGTATAGAGAGAATTCAGATAGAAAAGAGCTTTTGATTTTCAATATGGTGTTTTTTTTGTTGGTAAAAATGGGGTAAAAACTCAATTAAAAAAAATTTATTATCATCCCCTAAAATACACACAAAAAGAACCTTACTTAGTTGGACCTTATACTTAAGTCTAACTTTACATTTGTTTTTGGAATTTTCATCGCGGAGAAAGTCTACAACATGGAGATGTTCCATGGAGTTTCTGGAAATTAAAATTTGGGACAAAAAGGTCAGTGATCATCTCCGCAATGAGGAGACACATTTTGGGCATGGCTGGAGCAAGTCCGCGACGTACCCTTGCTCCCCCTATCTACTTCCCAAACTTTTCTCTTAATTTGTCGTCTCTAACCCCTCTAAATTTCAACGATTCTCTTCCTAATAATAAGGGTCGTACTTACCCATTTTTAGGTCATATTCCATTAGGTTAGGCTCTAGTTTAGGTCATAGAATTTCTTTGGTGTTTAAACACTCCCTCTTCTTGGGAACATTCATCCCCAAATGACACCTTAAACCATTATAGGGAAAAAGAAAGACACTCAAGACTAGCAGCCCAACAACAAGCAATATCAAAAGTAGCCACAACTCATAGGAGGATTCTCAACTCCTTTAAACTTATAATCTTAGAACCAAAACATATAAACTTAATCCACAACTCATAATGTACAAAATCTCATCATTTCTCCTCATATGAGAAGGAATTACCGTCTTCAATTAACCAAAAGCTCAATAGGAACATTAAAGAGATGGCATGAAAATTTCTCTCAAAACTACATCAAACATGTTCAATACAACTCTAATGAACACAATACATTTTCAGAATACATCGAAGTGCTATTACGCCACTGGAAGCATAATGCATGAAAACTCAAATACAAGAACAAATGAATTTTCACAGGAGTGTGCATGTACATGGAAAACATTACTAGTTCATCAATATACATGACTCTCAATTTATTATTCTAAAATAAGAGAAACTACTAACGTTAATATTTGCTAGAGGTAAGAGGAAAGAGATGAGGGTAACGGGATTTTATGTAGGCCTTGGCCTCCCATGTAGCACCTTCTACTAGGTGGTTGCTTCATAAAACTTTAACAAAGATCACCTCTTTGTTCCTCAATTTTATGATAGCACGATCTAAAATCTCAACCAGAACCTCCTCATAAGAAATATTCTCACTCACCTTTAAGCCTTCTAAACAGATAATAGACACTGAGTCACCTATACACTTCTTAAGCATAGAAACATGGAACACAATTGCTGAACCAGGGCAAATTCATTTGGCAATTTCAACTCATAAACAACATTCCCAACTCGCTTAAAAGTTTCACATGAGCCGACATATCCGGGACTGAGTATCCTCCTCTTTACAAATCTCATTACTCCTTTCATGGTGAGATCTTCAAGTAGAGCCAATCACGTACTTCAAACTCAAGGTCCCTTTTTCTATTGTCGGCATAAGACTTTTGTAACCTTTGAGTCATTTTTGGGCCAATAAGATGTCAAGTTCGGGGAGCACCCCCTAGACATAACTGGCGGTGGCGGTCTCTTTTAGGACTAAGACTAGCCTCTTATCATATATCAATACATAGAAAATGTAGAACTTTTTATTCTACGTTGAGGTTTACATAGACCTCTACATACACATAATATTAATCAAGTATACATAGAACCTTCGTATAAGAAGATTAAATAGTCTTCTATTTTTATTTCACATAAGTATATTATATGGTAGTCCCATTAGAAATCTATTACATTGTCTCATATTAAACCATCTAGATAAGAAAATCACAATTTGGGCATAGGACTTACATAAAAAATTATAGCCACAAATAGGATTTACGATTATAGTACCAAAATGAAAGAGAACGAATAAAGTGTCTTTAGGTCTAAACAACCTCCAATAACTAGATAATGGCATTGTCCTCGGAAAGTGAGGACCTACCAAACTTGGATAATAACAATCCAAGTAGTCTTCAAAGCTTCTCTAGTATCAACGATCGGATCCTTCATTTGTAGTAACCGTCAAACATGGTTTAGTACACACTTGTACTAAGGATGGGTATATGCACATAATACAAGTGAAATCATGCGAAAGAGGATATTTGATCAAACCATGCTACGGTACTTTGAAAAACCTTATGCACAATTAAGAACTCATATAAGCCAATACTCACATAAGAAATAAGTGAAACCCATGTACAACAAAAGACAAACATAAACAAATAATAGTCAAGTCAACATATATAAGAGTTCACAACATCATAATACAAGCAAGACCCTTACTCATAATCTACCATTTAGCCTACAAGTGCAATGACCAAGCAAAGACCAATAACATTACTCAATCAAGTAAATAAAACAAAGGATCACGAATAATGCATAATCTAACATAACATAGCATCAATAATAACCATCATCATATGTAGCAATATAGACTATTAACATGTTCATAAATGAAAGTAAAATCATATGGGATCATCAATGTGTAAAGTCAACATCTTGATAGCATATTCATTATATCAACACAAGAACAACCTCCTAAGGATTCCATCAAGGCAAACTAGTGCAAGGCATAGGTAGAGTCCCATACCCCTACCTAGGTTAAGTCCATTACTTTATTTTAGTTTCAGGAAAACTTGCCTTAACCGACATAGACCGCAAGAGCTAAGTGTGGAATCTTGCGTTGTAAAAACTTACATTGTTGGAAGGCGGACTCTCGTCCATAGTATTAGCAAACATGAACATACCATCTAGGCGGATCCATAAGCTACCGTTCCTATGGTGACAAAATAGTTTATGGAGCTTGGGGGCTGTCATGGAAACATCACTCTATGCCCTTTTTGGACTATGACTCTATCCACCCCGTGAGGACTATGGTAAACCCTACCTTCCCTTCTTGGGAAGGCGCCACCCCTCATCTACAAGTTCACTCGATGCTTAGCTAGAGATCCTTTTTGAAATGTCTTTCTTTATTAGTCATCACATAGTTTTTGTCATAGGGTCTATCCCTTGTATAATTATAGTCTTTTATATCAATATGTACTGCATAAGTATATCCTTTCAGTAGAACCCCCATATGTGAGATTAACACATTAACATCATCATAATAATAAGAACATAGGTACTTCATAACTACCATTGTATCATTTCATCTTATGTATAATCTCATAATAATATAGTGAATGTATTTCAATTCAACATCATACCAACACCTATGTAGGCTATTCCCAAGGCATACTTAAATTGAACTACATTACCAACACAAACCATTATAATTGAAGTAAAGGTTAGGATAATGGAGACTTACCAAATCTCCTTCAAAAGCCATCATCATGGTGTTACCATCAACTAACTAATTACTTCCAATAGTAGGTGTTGTATCATCAATCAATAGTAATTAACATAAGAACTAGGTTAATTGCATCATCACTATCCCACTTAACAACAATTCATAACCTAGGATTAGGGTAATTAGGGTTCATCATGAAGTTATTAATAAATAGATCAATCCCAACCATAAATTAACGTTGTCCATCCATATATGAATAAGAATAAATGAAACAACTCTAGTAAACAAATCATTACTCAATTCCATTCAATTCATTACCAAGATCCATAAATTTTGGGAATTTGGGGAATGGTACATGATCAACATTAAATTGCATCAGTTAACATAAATTAATCAGCAATCTATACTCAAATATTCATAGGAAATCACAATTTTTCATCAATTGGAAGTTTAGATGAAAACCGACTAGAATTGGAAAACCCCATGGAATGGGGTATTATGAAAAAAAAAACTTTGAGGGGACCTCTTGGAGAAAGGGATTCCAATAATGAAGAAACCATACCATAATGAAGATTAATCCACGAAATTTAAGTGAAATCCTATAGAAATCGACCTTCTTCAAGCTTTCTTCCTTCTTTATTGGGGAGTTTGAGGAGAGAGAAAGTAGAGAGAGGTGAGACCTCTTGGGTTTTGTTTTGAGAATTGGGTTTGGATGTGTGAAAAATTAACTTAAAATGACCCTTAGGCCATACATAATCACCCCCTAAGTTACTTAAAACACCCTTCACATATATTGGTCTTTTTTTAAAGTCTAAATGATAAAATATGATTTTACCGAATTTGGGAAGTGGCTCCGGGTCGCGGGGCCAAAAAACTATTATTTTTGTAAAATAAACTGAACCAATGAGGTCCGTGTGTTCTACCCTTTGCACAGTAGCAAACTGATTCTTGACATTCGCAGGCTGCTTTGGTACCTTGCCCACCCATGTTAGGGTCCTTCTCCATAAACCTTTGGATGGTCCTTAGGCATTTTTATTGGACATTTAGACCAACTATACAAAATTATACCTAAACAATATATTTTTAAAAGTTTTAGACTTCATTTTACCCAACTAAACCATCCCCAAACATAGCAACATCAACAAGTTGAATTAGGCTAGTTTTCGGACGTCATGGACGTTCTTTAACGTCTTGGCTCTAAAACCTTGGATCACATATATACATTATTTTAGGTCTTAAAACATTATATTAACCATTAAATACTCATTTTAGTCTCTATATTAGGTCTCGAGTTTTTGGAGTGTTACATTAGATAAAAATCTCCTACTTCAAACCACCCGATCGGATATCTACACCCCTACTGGAGAGCGCTTCAAATGGTGCCATGGAAATAGTTGAAAGGTAACTATTATTTTAGGAAAAATCTATCAATGGTATATTATCATCCCAATTAACATTAAAATCAATAACACATGCCCTCAATATGCATTCCAAAGTTTGGATGGTACATTCTGCTTGACTATTTGTCCGAGGATGAAAAGCAGTACTAAATTTCACCTTTGTACAAAGCCCTTCTTGAAATATTGTCTTCCAAAAGTGGGATGTAAATTGAATGCCTCTATCCAAAATAATTGTTAAAGAGACTACATGCAACTTCATTATCTCTCTAACATACACGTTAGCAGAATTCTCCGCAGAATAGGTAACTTTGATATGTAGGAAATGGGCTGATTTTGTAAACCCATACACAACAACCCAAATGGAGTCGTATTTCCTTCTAGTACAAGCAACCCTACCACAAAATCCATATTGAAATCCTCCCAGTTCAGAGTGGGTATGTCCATTTATTGAGATCAAACACCTGGCCTTTTATGCTCGTCTTTCACTTGTTATAAATTTCGACAGTTGTCCACAAAGGTCGCTATGTCCTTTTTTATTACATCAACAAATAATCCTCGAGTAGCTCACGGTATATTTTGGTGGCCCCCTAAATTCATTTAATGTCACGAACCATGGGCCTCTTCCATGATTGTTCCCTTAAAACATTCACATCTAGTACACACAACCTTCCTTGATGTCTAAGCACCCCATTTTCTCCTACAGAGAGGGTTTCTATTGTTTAGTTATATCAAAATAGGGTCAAGGTTTTGCTTATACTTCACATCAACAACAGATGATTCTGAATTATGACGGATCATGATGTAAGACCCCATAATGAGTTAGGGTGTATAGAGCCTCACATGCGCCTATTAGATTTTTAAAATATTAATTATATTTTTTAAAGTATGCATGATTTATTTGAAGTCATTTTGAATTCAAACATCCAGTAACGTCGAAAACATTTGAAAGTTCGCCCTTGAGACATAGATGTGCACTTTGAGAGTGCCTAGCATGTTTGGATGTGTTGTGAGTGTTTGTTGGGAATAATTTTATGTGAAGGGTCCTTTACATGATAAGGATTATGTTAACGTAGTAAATTTCTTAGTACGACTCCTCAAGGGCCCTGCAAAAGGCCCTCAAGGTGGACCAAAAGTCTGCCAAGACACTACTTTTAAAGTGACTGCCAACGGCCTTCAATCAACGGCCAGTAGGTTCAGCTATGCCCCATCGATAGTGAAGCTTCGATTGGGACTTATACTAGTAAATCCTCAAGGCAGTTGTCAAGCCCCAGTCCCAAACAACGGCCTGCAGAAGGGTCCTTCGATGGACCTACTGGCGTTGACGGGTCCATTGATGCAGCCTGCAAAATAACTGCCATGCACGTTGTTTCATTATTGGGTGAATGGGAAATTCACTCCACGTACAAACCTTACCCTAGTTGGTTTATTTTATTATTTTTTGGCGTATTAAGTTTGTTAAAAATGTGTCAAACCCATTCTCAATCCTCAATTAAAATTAGACTTTCCTCTCCCAAAATATTCTCTCTAGAAACCTCCATGGGAGATGAAACTCAAGGTCAGCTTGTAGATAGGATTTCTATGGGTTATTCACCAGTTTTTTTTGGTTATTTAATCTAATAAAAGTTTGGTGATCCTTCATCTCTAGTTAATTTTTCATCTAGATTCAATGTTCTCAATGCTAGTTCATGATCAAACTTCTTCTTCTTCAATCTAGTCATGGGCTCTTTGTCATATTGAGTTCATAAAAATTATTACAACAAATTATTGATAAGCTACTTTTTTAGTGATGTTCAATCAAATTACATGATGAACCCTTGGTGTCTTTCAAACAAGCCATTTAACCTATGTGTGAGCTTTGTAATCTTGGCTTATGTTGATTGAATTATAGTTCTAGCATGTTGAATTGCATATATATAATGCCTACGATGTAATGTATAGATGAATTATGTTTTGTATGTCCAATGTGGAATGATGCTTGAAGACTTGATCTCTACTACCTATTTATTGTTAGCATCTGGTGTTCATTGTAATCTCGATCCTACAGTTCATGAATGTAGGATTTTTTTATGTAAAGATAATTGTCTCTACTTCTTTATGTAGATATTATTGATTAATTGAGGGTATGAAAAGTTCATGATCAAGTAAGGGTATCTTGGTGAGGATTTATATCAGTTCTTCTAGCATATAGATTTGTTATTGTAGGATACATGACGTGATCTCAATTCTAGGTTAGATGAAGCATGATTTAGTTTAGATTGTTATCTCTTAAGATACTTACCTACATGTATATTATTGATTATCAAGGCGAGGTTTTTAATGATCTATGTTCTCTCTACTTTCTAGTTTATTGGTGATGTAGTGTTCATGTTAGTAGGATTATCTTGTACTGGCTTATGCATGATTCGTTTATGTTGAAATGCATCTAGCTACTGACCTATACTTGAATTGTTTATTAAAAAGGTGTATTGTTCAATTATGAATAAAGGTTGATGAATTGGTAAGAATAACTCTTCCCCTATACTTTTCTATAGAATTGTTAGTTGAGGAAGCCTTGTATGGCATTGTGTGGTATTGTCCACTAATGGTGGAGGTGCTTACTTCTTGTCAATATAATGTGTTGATAACATTCTTGAATGCAACTTTATGTATATGAGTGTGTGATTATGATGATCACACTATATAAAGCCTATGCCTAGTTTGTATTCTAGTTATGATCTACGTTGTATTGCTAATGTTATGAGCATGTGAATGTCTATGTTAGAGTTATGTGTAGGTGCTGCCTATAATGAAGGTCTTATAATGTTCTATGTGAAGTACAGTTAATATAGGTGCATAATGACTTGAGATTATTGTAATGATATTGTAAGTGTTGAATAAATGTGTCTTATTCTATGTTATCTTTCTATGATGTTATTTGTTGTATCATTCACTATGATGACTTGATAGGTCTACTAGTATGGACAAGGGTATGGAACCTTGTTTATGAATCACACATTTATTCCTTGATAGGATAGTTCCTAGGTTTGGTCTTCTATGTACAAGAATATTAATGCATGAGTATGTTATGAGCATGTATTATATGCTATAATGTAAAATATATGGTATGATGAAGTATTATTTACCTAGTTTCTAAAGTGTCTTTATATGAAAGGATTGTTCATATAGTTACACTTGTACAATTATGCATGAACTAATTAAGTATGAATATTTGTGGTGTAAAGGTGTTAGGTGAGAGGGTTGATCACATATATGTATACAAACATGAATGATGATATAGTCAATAGAGGGACACTGGAAAGGTGTTTTCAAAAGTATCCTAAACTAGATGATGCTTGAATATGCTATGTCTATGTGAAAGGGTTTCTCACATGATATAGGTTGATGAACTCTCGTCTATGACCTATGAGCTAAGAACATGAGGAGTCAATCTCCTAAGACTAATTTTATAAAGTACTACTAATAAAGACTTTTGAATAAAGGGAACTTAGCTTAGCACCGAGTGAACTTCATGATGAGGGGTATCCCTTTCCGTTGTAGGATGGTAGGCCAACATAGTCCTCATGAGGTGGTTAGCCTCATATCGCAAATGGCATAGACTTATATTTCCAAAAGTGGATAAGTACAATTCCCCATTTGGCATATAGAGGGTTTCCACATGTACCTCCAAGTTCCATAAACTATGCTTACCACAATGGATCTAGCATGTGATTTCTCTTAGTAAACTAGCATCTGTTAATATTCTACTTTGGCTAAGTAGAACACCTTCCATTGGTGTAAGGCTCTACAACACAAAATTCCATGTTTAGAACCCATGGTCTTAGTGTCGATTAAGGCTATAGTTTCCAAAAGTAAAATTGAAAATGGAAGTAAACGACTAGGATCCTAACTAGGATAATATAAGGGAAGTTTCTTAGTGAAGCTGTGGGTATGGGACTTCAGGTATGCATTGAACAAGTAGCTCTTGAAGGGAGTTCTAGGAATGTGTTCCAATGTATACGTATATTTTAAGACCCCCAAAATCAGTCAGGGTGTCTACAGCCTTACATGTTTTTTTAAGTTTATAAGGTTATAAATTTACTTATAATATGGTTTAGAGGTAGTGTGTAAAGTTTGAGGTGATCTGGAAATCAAATGTCTAGAGACGACAAAGATGCTCGACGGCTAGTTACCTATGTGCCTCATATGTCTATTCATACTTATATTTGAATGTAATGATCATAAGAATTTTTAAAATTATTTCTAATGATTTTTAATTGTAGTATATGGATTTTCGTGAAGTTTTGAGGTCAAACGTCCAAGAACGCCCAACACGTTCAAAAGTTAGCCCTTAAGACGCTCAATGTGTGTCTTGATGGGGCCTAGCCTGTTTGGATGTGTTACGTGTATTTGTTTGGGTGAAACTCATGTGCAAGGTTAAAAACTTATTAAAGGTTGAATTTACGTTTTAAACGTCTGGGTACGACTTCTAAATGGCCCCACAAAAGTCACTACAAGAAGGACCCAAGGCTGGTCAAGACACTTCCTTATAAGTGTCAATCGACGGACCAAACAATGGCCAATATGTTTACCAACGGACCGTAGGTGAGATATAATCAATTAACACTTATCTTGGTCAGATCTCAACCAAAAAAATGGCTATGGAAGAATCGACGGTAGCCAAAGGACGGCCAATAGATTCACCAACGGCTAGTTGATTGGGTCCGTCGATGGTAGCCTGTAACTGCTGCATTGCGACTGTTTTAATCAAGGGGTGAATGTAAACACACCCCAAGTACTAAAATGACTCTTATAGGTTTATTTATATACTTTTGGATGTATATAAGTCATCTAATACGTGAAGAACCCATTCTCAATCCCCTCTAGACGAATTAAACCTTTCCCTCCAAAAATATTCTCCCAAAAAATACCCATTGTTGGTGAAGCTCAAGAATAGATTGGATCTATGATTTCCATGGATTAATTACCAATTTTTAGATATTTTTTCAACTATTAAATGTTATGGTGATCCTTCATCTCTACTTATTCTTCCATCTAGAGAATTAATCTCAATGTTTTCAAAGAGAAAAATTTGATCAAAGTTCTTCTTTAATTTATCCATAGGTTATTTCATAAAACGTTTTTAATAGTTACATCATGACTAATTGATGTTAATGTATTGGTTTTAACGTTATCTTAATCCAATTGCATGATGAACCCATGTTCCCTCCCTAAATTGATTTAGTCCTTGCATGGGTTTATGATGTTTAATTGATATCGAATGAATTGTTATTCTGTTAGGTTGAAATGGTTATATCTACTGTTATTCACGTGAATTGATGTTGAATTAATGATGAAGAATCCATATGGATCAATGTATGAATATTTAATAATGCTTAGCCTAGTTTTCCATGATTCATTGTAATGTTGGTCTTTTAATGATTTAATGTGGAATTGGATATTGTAGGGCAGGTTGTATCTATTCTCTTAATTGTATATTATTGATGAATTGTAAATAAGTGATTCATGTTGATCAATGTCGATTAGCCTATGATTCTTCTATTTCCCATTGATGTATAAATGGCATATTCCCTTTGATCTAGACGTTATGGAAATTGTAGTAGGATTTCGTTTAGGTGATGTTGTCCTTAACTACTACCTTGTATTGATAATATTAATGAATTGTGGGTATGAATCTTGATGATTAATTAAAAGTAGTCTTTCATGAATTAATCTAAGTTTTTCTAGCCTACAATTTGAATGTTGTAATGATCATTATATGATCTTAATTCTATGGTAGATGAAGCATGATTTAAATTTAATTTATATCTATTTAGCTAATACCCTAAATGTACATTGTTGATAAATCTTCATCTATGAACTAAACTTCGGAGGTTAGTTGATAATATAAGACTCTATACTTTCTAGTACATATGAGATGCCTTGCATTATGTTCTAGAATGATCTCTTTTCTAATTAAAGTACATTTAGTCACTGCCCTAGATATGAATTGTTGATAAATAAGGTTTATTTATCAAATATGATCAAAGTGTGAGAAATTGGCAAGGATGCTTATCTCCCCTACTTGTCTTATATTATTGTAGTTGATGAATCCTTTCATGGAATTGTGTGGTATGGTCCACTTATGGTGGCTGTGTTTACTTTACTTTCACTATATATGTGTTGACCATATCCTTGAAGGTAAATTGATGAATATATGGATGAGTGGTTATGATGATCACCTTATGTGTAGCTTGTGTCTAGTCTTCTTCTCGAGTTGTGAATCTAGGTGATGTTATTATTGTTATGAGAATGTAAATGGCTATGTTAAGGCTATATTTACTTTCTTCCTATAATGAGGTCTTATGATGCTATATGTGATGTGAACTAAGATTAGTACATAAACACTAAATCTTACAATAAGAATGTTGTAAGTCTTAAACAGATGAGTCTTATGCTATGCTAACCATTCTATGATGTTGTGTGATCTATCATTCACTAGGATGACTTGATAGATGTACTAGCATAGGAAAGGGTATGGGACTTTGAGTATGTATTGCATATGTGAATCTTGATTGGATAGTTCCTAGGTTGGTCTTCAAGGACATGCATAGGATTGTATGAGCATATTATGAATATGATTTACATTCTATGATGTTAAGTATATGATATGATGAAGTATGAATGTGCATAGTGTTTTAGAGTGTTGATATGAAAGGATTGTTCATATAGGTGCACATATAGACTCATTCATTGATATAAGAACATATGTGGCATTATGTGGTATGGTAAAGGTTTGCTCACATATAAATGCACACATACACATGAATGATGATCTAGTTAATAGAGGGACATTGAGAGGTGTGCCCAAGAATACTCTAAAATAGATCAGTGCTTGAATATGCTATAAGCATATGAGGAATGAATATCCTATACCTACGTTTTATAAATAAATTTAATAAAGGATTTTCAATAAAAGGAACTTAGGTGAGCACCGAGTGAACTTGACATTGGGAGGTGCTGACATCCCTTGAAGGAAGATTCACCATTTGTACCTTGTAGAGTGTTTACTTCTCTTTGAGGAATTTCACCTATGGACCAAGAGCAGGTGTTGACTTCCCTTCGAGGAAGATTCACCCATGTCTTCTCATGAGAGGAGGCCCCAATTACCAAGTGGTATGAAGAGGGAAGAGCTAACTCATAGTTACATAAACTATGCTTGTCACATAGGATCTAGCAAAGTGAATTCACTTAGAAAGCTAAGATGTATGTTAATATTCTACCTTTGCTAGGTTGTAACACCTTCCATTGGTGTAAGGCTCTACAATGGTAAATTCCATGTTTAGAACCCATGATCTTATTGTCGGTTTAGTCTATAGTTTCCCTAATGTAAAATTGACAATGGAAGTAAATGACTAGGATCCTAACTAGAAGGACTTAAGGTAAGTTACATAGGATAGGTGGAAGTAATTAACCCATCTAGACATTGCACATGTAGCTCCTTAGGAAGTCCTTGGAAGGTGACCTTATATGTATGATTATGGTTATGTCCATATAAATGACTTTGTAGTGTTGGTCTACTTGTTATGAAGATGTTCATAGTATGAATCTATATGATGAGGTCTTATCCTTATACGCACTATGTTGGTTCAAATAACTATATAATGAAGGTCTTGTATTGAAATGAATGAATTTTCTCTTACTTACTTGTTGAGGTACGAATTGAATGTTAATGTTTGTGGTCTCATGAAGGGTTTACTAAGAACGTATGGGGTTATGTGGCTCGATATGTTTATTGACCTAGTAGACAAAGATTGGGGTCATGAAAAATGTTTGATAATGATGGATGTGAAAACAAGTAAAAATATATTCAACTTAATGTAGGTTACAATAAAGCCAATGTACTCTTGACATAAATGGGTATTTCATATATTATTCTTATATGATGATATGTGTTGGATTATGTAGGTTATATGTATGCTTTATTATGACCTTAAGGTTTTACATTGCACCAAGTATCACTAGAGGGTTACTTGAGAAGTCAATGAATAATAGAAAAGAATGCTCATTGCAACACAAAAAGTTCTTCCTGTAAAGTGGCTTACAAATTCAATAAATTCTATGTGTGATCTGATGTAAGGTTTGGCTTTTGAATGTGTTAATATGAAGTATGTTAATGATATAAATGCTATTGTATAAAGGTTGTATGAAGATTTACTCAAAAAGGCATGAAGTATGATTTCAAGAAAATGTCCCTTTCCAATTTATGTTTTTGCATGGTTTCTATACGTACCGAATTATTATACTAATCTCATTTTTTGGTACTATTAAAAAAATTGTAGGTTATTGATTCTTAATGAATTTCTTGAATGGTGAAGAACTTGATAGATGATTCCCAAGCACAAGGAAAGGAATCCTTAAGTCCAAGGATCTCCTACTTATGTCTCTGCTGTAAAGTGTCTCAATATTGTATAGTTATGTAATGTGCCTCTAATGTACTCTAATGTTGATTGATTCTAAGATGGCAAACATACTTAAGGTATAATATGTAATATTCTATTTATACATATATGAAGTAAAGTTTCTAGCATATGACCTGCTATGAAATTTTTAAAATATTTTTCTAAATTTACTATGTAAGTAATGTTAATGATAACTATGGGATTGTATACGACCTCGTAGAGGTCAAGTACGACATGTTACTTTTAGGAGGTGCTCCCCGGATATGATATATATGTTTATGCTCCTTATGCATGACATTGTAGTATTGTCTACTTGTTGTGATGATATGCATGATATGAGTTCAAATAGATCAATATGAAGTGGTCTTATACTTATGTGAATAATGTTTTCTTAATTAATATAATGAAGGTCTTTATTGGAATGAATGAAGTTGTCTATGCTTGACATGTTAATGTATAAAGTGAATGTTTATGATGCATATGGTGCTATGATAGGTTTACTAAGTATGCGTAAGGTTATGGGGCTTCACATGCACATTGAACTAGTAGACTTCTATTAGGATTGTGAGTAAAGTTTGATTTAAGTCTAATGTGATATATCTGCCTTTTTATATGATATGGTCCTATGAATGTATGTGTCTACTTGGAAGGTTATAGGTATTGTTTTCTTGTGGCCTTAAGGCGATGCTTGAGTGTGGATAGTGTTGTGGGACATTATGTATATGTTTCACCAAGTGTTAGTAGAGAGTACTTAGGAAACATAAGAAGTTAGAGTACGAAGAGGCTCAACGTAAATAGAAAAGTATTCACTGTAAAGAAGAAACATGCTAATTCACTGTAAAGAAGAAACATGGTTACTGTAATGTGAATCTAAAATGCCTTAAAAGAAATGTATGATTTTATATGGTTTATGAACATTGAATATACCTACATGAAGTATGTGAATTGTATAAATGCTATTGTATCAAACATTTATGAAGATTTCTCAAAAAGGCATTATGCATGGTTTCAAGTAAAATGTCCTTTTTAAGTACATATTCTTTCATGGTTGTTATAATTAATGCATTCTTGTAGGAACTCCATTCTTCTCAACCTTTTTACACAAATTGTAAGTTATGAATGCTTAAGGGATATCTTTAGTTGTGAGGAGCTTGATATGTGGTTCCCAAGCTCAAGGAATGGAATCCTTAAGTTTAAGGATTTTCTGTGTCTACCTTACTGTAATGTTTAGTTGTAAATGTAATTATGATTTATGTTGTAAGGGCCGTGTCCTTAATGTACTCTAATGATGTTGAGTCTAGGATGTCAAAGAGAGATTAGAGGCTTTAACTATGTATTATGATATTTAATATATAATGGAAGTTATATTCTAAATATGTTGTGCTATGAAAGTTTTTAATTTTCCGCTAAATTTACCTATGAAAATGAGATGAATAATAATTATGGGCTTGTATAAGACCTCTGAAAGGTTAAGTACGCCGTGTTACTTCAAGGGGGTGCTCCCCAGTTGTGATACATGAAACCTAACGGGGCTATCCTATGTACATAACATGTTAACTCCCTTTTCTCTTCTTTAATATGTGACACACTACCCATAGATGCACGACTCAAGGAATCTACAACAGCATTGTCCTTGCCGGGATGGTATAGGAGAATCATTTCATAGTCTTCGAAGAGTTCCAACCACCTCCTTTGTCGGATATTCAATTATTTTTGGCTAAAGACATATTGCACACTATGTTGTTGATAAACATATGAACCTGTACCCCGTAGAGATAGTGTCTCCAAATCTTTGAAACAAAAACTACGGCCGGTCGTTCAAGATCATGTGTTGGATAGTTGTTTTCATGCAACTTGTATTTTCTCGAGGCATATGATATCACCTTATCATGTTGCATGAAGACACAAACCTTACCCACATAGGACGCGTCAAAATACAGTAAAAACCCTTTGGTACCCTCAGGCAAGGTCAACACCAGAGTAGTGGTGAGTTTATCTTTCAATAATTAGAAACTCTTTTTACATGAGTCCGACTATTCGAAAATGGACTTTTTTGGGTCATGGTCGTTAATGGACATGCGATATATGAAAATCCCTCAACAAACCGCTATTAGTTCCCAGCTAAACCCAAAAAGCATCGGATGTCGGTAAGACTAAAAGGTCACGGATAATTTTTGACTACATGCGTATTCCTCGAACCTCTACACCCTCACTATAGACAATGTAACCAAGGAATGCAACCGACATTTGTCAAACTCACACTTTCTAAAATTAGCAAAAAATTGATGATCTTTTAGGACTTGCGAAACAACCCTCAAGTGACTCATGTGATAATTTACTCCTTTGGACTATATCAAGATATCATCGATAAAGACAATGACAAAAACAGAAAATAAAACCTCTAAACACACGATTCATAAAGTCCATGAAAGACTCGGTCATTTGTAAGGCCAAAGGATATCACTAAGAATTCAAAATGGCCAAATCTTGTTCGAAAGGTCATTTTCAAAACATCAATACCTCTCACCCTAAGTTGGTGATAACCGTACCTTGGGTTAATTTCGAATAGTAAAGTGCTACTTAGAGTTGATAAAATAGGTAATCAATCCTAGGAAATGGATACTTATTCTTTATAGTGATATTCTTTAATTGTGGATAGTCAATACACATCCTTAGTGAACCGTCTTTCTTTTTCACAAATAATAAATAGGTGTATAAACACGTTATCTGGAAAATCTTAAGTTGAGCTTTTACTTCCTTCAATTCGTCTGAGAAAATCTGGTAAGAAGGGATTAATATGAGTTTCATATCCGGCCATTTGGGAGGAATTCTGGAAAATTCACCAGGAAAGACTTTTGAAAAAATACTTTACCATGGGGATCGACTCTAAGAGAGGAGTCTAAGACTAAAGATACTTGACTCTCACAATTGAAGAGACATCCCTTACATATCAATTTACAAGCTTTTAGGCATGAAACAATTTGACCTCTAGGGATTAAGTTTTGAACCTTCCATTCTAAAACGGGTTCATTAGGAAATTGAAATTTTACTACCCGAGCTCTACAATCAATGGCGGTAAAATAAGCATGAATCAAATCAATCTTCAAAATGAAATCATAGTCCAACTTTATCATTATACCAAATCAACCAATTTTACTCTATTTCTGAATGATATGGGGCAACCCTTATAGTATCTTTTAGCAACAACAAAGTCACCCACCGGGGTAGAAATCGAAAAGGGTTCATCTAAGACATCGGAAGCATATAAAATTTCATAGTCACTAAAGGAATTACGAAGTACAAGGTGTCGCCAGGGTCCAACAATGCATCAATATTAATTGAAAATGCTTCTAACATACAAGTCACAACATATGGGTTCTCTCTTGATATCTTCATGATTGGAGAGCATATAAGTGATTTTTCTTAAAAACATCGGGATTTGGACCACTTGCTTGTTCTTGAGAATTTCCCTTTCCTTGATCATTTATCATAGCAAAGTCCCTCTGCATGTGCCCACTCTTACCACAACTATATTAATTAACCATGCCAACTAGGCACTTGCCGTAATGTTTTATGCCACCCTTTGCACAAATAGACTTTTCAACATAAAAATCACCATTTCGTCCCTCTTTAGGCTTGGGAGTATATTGTAACACTTTTAAAATCCGAGACGTGTCGTAAAGCCTAACATAGGTGTAATGATGTCTAAGTACTGTACTAAATTCAACTTTAATGAATTTAGGTCATTTAGGAAGTTAAAGAGTCAAAACTTCCAAGAACGTCCATGACGTTCGAAAGTTGGTTCATAGGGTACCAGTGTGCCTTAGCATATTTGACTAGATTTTAGGGGTCAGAAATGCATAAAAATTGGTAAAAAGTACATAATTAGTGCTTAAGTTGGTTCATGGCCGAAACATAAGGGTACGACTCACCAAGGACCAACCAAAGGACCTTGAGGAGGACCCTTGCAATTTGAAACAACAGCGCTTGTGCAATGTGCATCAACAAGGTTGGAAATGGTCCTTGCGTGGACTGATGTGGCGTAGGTTCGACCGATGTCCCACAAGTAGAAAAATGAGGAAGCCTTTTTGTTGCATAGTGTCTGAACTCATCGACGGAGTGCAGGACGGAGGAGGCTAGTTCTGTAGACTCACAGACAGCCCGTGGGCGGGATTCCATCTGTGAGTGTTGATTTTCCTGCAGGTTTTAGTGTTAAATAATTTAATTAAATAAGTGGATTAGGGTTTATTTAGGTATTAAGGGGATACTAATTAACTAACTTAAATTCCCATATAAAGGCCTCAACCCCAATAAATATAATTACCACTCTCAATACAAACTCTTTTCCTTCTCTTTTCTTTCTCTCTCTACTTGAACACACCATTGAAGACTAGATAGGATAAGGGTTTGGGGGATGGAATGTGGCGAATTCACCATCAAATTGTAATCAAATGTTAAGGTATGGGATCTAATTCACCTTTGAGAATATTTCCTCAAAGGGTTTCTTCAAAAGGGATTTCAAAAATTGAGTTTTCTTACGGGTTTCATCCAATTACAAAGTTAAAGTCATGAATTGAGTTGTTACTGGTTTATTTTGTTTATATTGATTAGATTAACATGTATTCTAACTTGATAGTGATAATTGTTGATGGTTTTGTCTAAATTGAATAACATGATCCTCAACCCCTAACTCTAGGTTGTGATCTTCACATATATTTTATTGTGATCATTCAATTGATTTAGTTTTTGATTATATTACTATAATATGGTATTATTATGAATAAAATATTATGAATTATAGTCCTATAATGGTATTTCTTGAGATGCATTTTAGGTTTGATGTATATGATGAAATTGGCCAATGTATCTTGACTTAAGCTAAGATCTAGTAATGAATTGTGTTATAAAGATGTAATTGGTCTTTTGATTTAATTGGTTATAACTGTATGATGATGTTACTCCCCAAATTAGTTGAGTTATTGATTGATGGTAAGACCTTGATGATGAAGTATAAGAAAGACTTGGAGAGTCTTAGAGTCCCTATCCTTACTTTCAATTGTGTTTAATTATGGTTAAGTCATCATATTATATTGGAGTATGCATTGTATTATGATTTATATTATGGTACGTTGTTGAATTAAAATGTTTTGATAATGGTTGTGAAACTGTGAAGATGCAAAGGTTAATACCAATGTTTCTTATTATGAAACGCTATGTCAGGTGTTAACCTCACCATATGAATTGTGATTAAAGGACTTACACTCATACATTTTTTATTGAGTTATTGATTATGATGATTTTACAAGGGGTATACCCTTTGTCCTAAACTAAGCTCTGATTGATCGTGAAAGGCTTAAAGACATTTCAAAAGGTACTCTATCTTAGCCCCGAGTGAACTAGATTGAGAAGTGTCTCTGCCTACATTTGGAAGGTCGGAACATTACGTTACTCTTGATATTGGAGACTATAATGCATTGTGCATGAATAGGGTGCCAACTACATCTGCTAGTTCTTGAACTATGTTTCCCCCATAGGTTACTAGCTAGTGGATCCACGTAGTTTCTATCTTTTATGTTTTGGTAATACCTTGGCAAGTAGTCAACCTTGTTTCGGTGTAGGGTCTTATGTCACCGGATTCCACACTAGCTTATGTGGTATATGTTTGTTAGGGAAAGATGTTCCCAAAAGGTAAAATGAATTAAAGGAATTAAACTCTAACTAAGATAACTTAAGGGGTATAGCTTAGTCTAGGTAAGGGTATGAGACTCTACCTAAGCATTGCTCTAGTTAGACTTGAGGAGAGTCTTAGGATTATGTTCTTATATATGCTTATGTTATAATGCTATATGATATTATACATGATAAGCTTGAACATTGTTAATACTATATGTTGATTAGTTCAGTTATAAATATGTCTTATTTTATATTGTTAAGATAAGGTGAAATGTATATCTAAATGTTATATTATGCAAAGTTGGACATTGGTTATGGTTCCTTGTTAAGGTTACTTGATTGAGTAAGGTAATGGGGCTTTACTTGGTTACTGTACGTGTTGACTTTATAAGTATTCATGAATTGTTGTCTTGCTTTATATGGTGTAATTAACTCTTAACCATATTTGAAATGTCATTCCGTGATTGTAAGGTTGTAGTAAATCATAGGTGCAAGTATGTTGGAATGCACATTACTTGTATGGGTTTGTAAGCATTATTGATTGGTTGGTGTGACTTGCTTAGTTATGCATGAGACTTTTAAACTTGTAAAAGGCACCTTTTTACTAAAGCCCCTTTTTAGCATGTTTTGACATTATGTGTGCATATTGTTGCATACTTAGTACATGTGGAGTACTAACCCCATTTTCTTTCCTCTTCCCCAAAATTTTAGGTTTCGGTTGTTGAAGAGTTTTGAAGGCAACATTGTCGAAGGCTTGTATTCTTTATTTCATCCAAGTAGTGTAGGTCCTCAAGTTTTTAAGTCAATCCCACTATCTAGCTTACAGGGTTTTTATGATCTTAAAGACACTTTCATTTCTTTCCTTTTCAATTGGGTACTATACTTTCGTATGACCTATATGTGGTCTTATGTAAGGGCTATGCCAAATTTTTATATACTCCTAATAGATGGTTATGAGATGAGATGTCTTTTATGACTATGGTTTATTCTATATAATAATGTGCAATAAAAGTAGAAGGATATGTAACATTCCTATACGAATGGGTTATATATACTCGATACGACTATATTATGTGTATGTAGATGTCTATGTAAACCCCCAAGTAGATGCAATTTTTTTGGCAATTTCAACCTATAAATGTAATGACATACGACTAATAGGCTAGTCTTAGTCCTTAAACAGGATGACGACGCCGATTACATATAGGGGGTAAACTTGGATGTGAAAAAACTTGGTTTCAAAGAATGAGGTTGAAAATCATTAAGTTATGTCTCTATCTCTACCATGTCTATGTAGGTTTGTATTCATAATTGTGAAGCACGCCACACTTATAAATAGGAATCTATGTGCCTAGGAATCACTTTATTTCTTTGAAATCTTATATCTTTCCATTATACTATACTTATGGTGTGCTTTTGTATCTAATCCTATTGTGCTGCTTATAGGAAGAATGAACACAAAAAGGAACGCGGCACGAAGACTTGAAGAGGAAATTTTCAATGCGGGAGCTCCTCCCTATTGCTATGAAGTTCCTCCACTTGAAGAAGATGCTAACATGGAGCATGAACAGGTCAATCCTCCTCCATAGATTGATGAGAATATATGGACAGCTCTTCTCCAAATGTCCCAAGCTATCACTACTCAAGAACAAGCTGCCACGACTCAAGCCCAAGCTATGACGACCCAAGCAAACCGGGAGGTTGTGCCCCGTACTCATCACAAGTCATTAGTTTGGCTTCCCATCTAAGGGACTTCACTCGAATGAACCCTCCTATCTTCTACGAGTCTATGTTTGATGAACACCCCCAAGAATTCATCGATGAGGTCTACAAATATAATTTTGTCTACAGGGTTTTCAATGAGTGAGAAGGCCAAGTTGTCCACATACAAACTCAAGGATGTGGCTCAAACTTTGTATGTGCAATGGAGTGATAATAGGCATCTTCGGGGTGGGTCGGTGACTTGGGAGATCTTCAAGAAGGCATTTCTTGATCAGTTCTTTCCTGGGGAAATGGGGGAGGCTGAAGTGGTGGAGTTCATCAACCTTCATCAAGGAGTTATGAGTGTTCATGAGTACTCTTTGAAATTCACTAAGTTGTCAGAATATGCTCCTTTGTTTTTTTCTGATACCAGAGATGAAATTAGTTGCTTTTTGACGGGGGTGTCAGATGATTATGATGATATTGAATTTCAAAAAGCTATGTTACATGAAAATATCATCATATCTCATATTGTTATTCATGCCAAGCATATGGAAGATACAAGGGCTAGGTAGAAAAGTAGGGATGCTAAGAGGGCAAGATCTTTTGATAGGAGTTCTTTAAAGCATAGCGTTGAGATACAACAGAAGCCTAGGTTTATGAAGCGGGTTTCAGGTTAAGTTCCTACTAAGTTCCCAAATGATGGTGGTGATAGAGTGTCTAACCTTAAATTCTAGAAGGTAAGAGGTATTTACCAACCAAGAAGCCTACATATGGAAAGTGTGGCAAGAAGCACTATGGTGATTGCCTCAAAGGGATAGACAATTGTTTTGGTTGGGCTAAAAGTGGACACAAGGTTAGGGATTGCCCAAATGTGAAGTGTTAATACAAGTATAGTGGTCAAGCTCAAGCAAGTGGTTCTAGTGATGTTCCATAAAAGAACTGTTTCGATGCTCTCTAATGGTAAGCAAGAAACTTCTCCCGACGTGGTGACCGGTATATTGAAAGTTTTCTCTATTCGTGCTTATGACTTACTTGATCCGGGTACTACCTTATCATTTGTTACACCTCTTGTAGCTAAATGTTTTGAAATTTTGCCTGACTTCTTGCATGAACCTTTTATAGTGTCTCATCTGGTGTGTGAGTCGGTTGTTGCAAAAAGAGTGTACAAACATTGTCCTATAATGTTACCCAATAGAGTTTCTTATGTTGATATAGTAGAAATTAATACGTTTGATTTAGATATTATACTGGGTATGGATTTGTTGAATGCAAGTTTTGCGTCCATTGATTGTAGGACGAGTGGTGAGGTTTAACTTTCCAATTGAACCCGTTTTAGAGTAAAAAGGGGACAATTCTATTCCTAGAGGTTGTATCATCTCTTGTCTAGAACCATACAAAATGATCTCAAAGGGGTGTCTATATCGCATAGTAATAGTCCAAGATTTAAACTCCAAAATTCCGCACATTGAGTCGGTACCCATAGTGAGTGAGTTTCCAGAGGTCCTTTCTAATGACCTTCCCAATAATCCTCTCAACGGGAAATTAACTTTCGCATTTATTTGCTACCGTATATAAATCCCATTTTGATTCCTCCTTATCGGATGTCTCTGGCGGAATTAAAGGAGTTGAAATCCCAACTCAAGGATTTGCTATACAAGGGATTCATAAGACTAAAATTTTGGCGTGGGGGGTACTCCGGTGTTATTTGTATAGAAGAAAGATGGGTCTTTAAGTATGTGTGTTGACTACCGCAAACATCACAAGGTCACGATAAAGAATATGTACCTTATCCCTCAGATTGATGACCCGTTGGATCAACTCCAACG
The DNA here is from genome assembly GCA_027704785.1 of Solanum chmielewskii. NCBI lineage: Eukaryota > Viridiplantae > Streptophyta > Magnoliopsida > Solanales > Solanaceae > Solanum > Solanum chmielewskii. The sequence continues at coordinate 75,819 of JAKWIX010000063.1, forward strand.
TGTGAGTTACTTTTAAAAGATAGACTTGATGTCAGGGTATCACCAACTTAGGGTAAGAGGTGATGATGTACAAAAGATGGCCTTTCGGACTAGGTATGGGCAGTATGAGTTCGTGATAATATATTTTTTGTCTCACTAATACTCTATCGACGTTTATGGACATATTGAATAGTGTGTTTTGAAATCACCCACATTCATTTGTTATCGTCTTCATTGATGACATTTTGTTATATTCGAAGAATGAGGGTGAACACATGGGTCATTTGAAGGTAGTATTGCAAAACCCCTAAGGAACATCAATTGTACGCCAAATATAGTAAGTGTGAGTTTTAATTAAGTTCGGTGTCATTTCTTGGGCAAATCATATCTAGTGAAGGAGTTGAGGTAGACCACAGGAAAATGGAGGCAGTGAAAAATCGGCCTAGGCCATTGACTCAAAAAGACATTAGGAGTTTCTTGTGTTTAGTGGGTTACTATCAGAGGTTCATGGATGGTATTGCGTCCATTGCATCTCCCTTGACAACGTTGACCCAAAATTATAAGAATTGGTTTGATCCACTCCAATGTGCGAGTTACTTTTAAAAGATAAATTTGAGGTCAGGGTATCACCAACTTATGGTAAGAGGTGAGGATGTACTAAAGACGGCCATATGGACTAGGTATGGGAACTATGCGTTCGTGGTAATGAATTTTGGTCTCACTAATGTTCTGGCGGCTTTTATGGACCTAATGAATAGGGTGTTTAAAAAATACCTAGATTCATTTATTATCGTCTTCATTGACAACATCTTGGTATATTCAAAGAATGAGGGTGATCATATGGGTCATTTGAAGGTAGTATTGCTAACACTTAAGAACATCAATTGTATGTCAAACATATTAAGTGTAAGTTTTGTTTAAGGTCGGTGACATTTCCTGGGCGCATTATCACTAGTGAAGGAGTTGAGGTATACCCAACAAAGTTGGAGATGGTGAAAAATTTGTCTAGGCCATTGACTCCAACTGATATAAAGAGTTTCTTGGGTTTAGCGGGTTATTATCGGAGGTTCTTGGTTTGTTTTGCATCCATTGCATCTCCATTTAATACATTGACCCAAAAGTATAAGAAGTTTGAGTGGTCGGAGGCATGTGAGAAGAGTTTCAAATTGTTGAAAGATAGGCTTACTTTTGCTCCATTGTTGAACTTACCGAGGGTTCGAAGGGGTTTGTTGTTTATTGTGATGCATCCCGTGTGGGTTTAAGGTGGGTGCTTATGCAACATGGGAAGGTCATAGCCTATGACTCTAGGAACCTTAAGGTACATGAGAGAATTTATCCCACTCATGACCTTGATTTAGCGGCTGTGGTGTTTTGTTTGAACATATGGAGGCATTAGTTGTATGGGGTTCATGTTGATGTGTTTACCGACAATACGAGTCTCCAATATGTGTTTACCCAAAAAGAGTAAAACCTCTGGAAAAGGAGGTGGTTAGAGTTGTTGAAAGATTATGATATGAGTGTCCTCTATCACCCCGACAAGGCTTATGTGTGGCGGATGCCCTACGTTGTATGACAGTGGGTAGTGTAGCCCACGTTGAAGAAGTCAATAAAGACCAAGCGAAGGAAGTTCATAGGTTTGCTAGGTTGGGGGTGATTTAGATGGTTCTCCGGATGTTGGTGCCATAGTCCATCATAACTCCGAGTCATCCTTAGTGGTTTAGTTAAAGTCCAAAGAACACCTTGAGTAACCAATGATGGAATTAAAAAAATCATTTCTCATTAAGTTAAATGAGTCAGTCTCCTTAGGGGGGGATGGTGTGTTAAGGTATTAAGGGGGATTGTGTGTTCCCGATATAAATGGGTTGAGTGACCGGATCCTTGAAGAAGACCATGGGTCCCGCTACTCCATTCATCCGGGTTTAATAAAATGTACCATGATCTGTGGGAGATATATTGGTGGGAATGTTTGAAGAGGGACATAATGGAGTTTGTCGCTAAGTGTACAAATAGCAAACAAGTAAAGTCCGAACATCAAAAGGTGAGTGGATAAGTACAATAGATCCAAATTCCTACTTTGAAGTGGAAAGACATCAACATGGACTTTGTAGTTGGTTTATCTCGGACTCAATGGTCATAGTATTCTATATGGGTGGTTGTGGATAGGTTGACTAAGTCCTCTCTCTTTATTGCCATCAAGTCAACTTATTCGGCGGAAGATTATGCTAGGATATTCATAGATGAGAATTTATCTTGCCATGGTATTCATTATCCATCATATAGGATCGGGGTGCACAATTCAAATATAGGTTTTGGAGTTATTTCCAAAAAGGGTTGGGTGCTAAGGTGAAGTTGAGTACCTCTTTTCATCCCTAAACGGGTGGTCAAACGGAATGCACTATTCAAACCCTTGAGTATATGCTTAGATATTGCGTAATTGATTTTAAAGGGAATTAGGATAAGCATTTTCCTTTGTTGGTGTTTTCCTACAATAATAGGTTTAATTCATCAATCTTTATGGCTCCCTACGAAGCGTTGTATGGTAGGAGATGTAGGTATCCTATAAGTTGGTTTGAAGTGGATGAGCCTTCTCTTCTTGGTCTCGATTTTGTTTATAATACATTATAGAAAGTTCATATCATAAGGAACCGTTTGCAAATGGCTTATAGTCGGCAAAAGTCTTATCCCGATCATAGGAGAAGAGATTTGGAGTTTGAAAAAGGTGACAAGGTGTATTTGAAAATTTTACCAATGAAAGGTTTGGTTAGATCGGGAAAGAAGGGGAAATTGATTCCTCATTATGTGGGTCCTTATGAAATTTTTCAAAGGGTTGATAAGGTGGCCGATGAATTGGAACTCCATAATGAATTGTCTTCGGTTCATCATGTTTTCCATGTTTCTATGTTGAAGAACTGTATCGGTGATCCCGATTCCATTCTTCCTATTGGTGGTCTTGTTGTCAAGGATAACCTCGATTATGAATAAGTTCCGGTTCAAATTCTTGAAAGGAAAGTCAAGTAGTTAAGGAACAAAGTGGTGGTTTCCGTAAAAGTGTTTTAGAAAAATCACCTAGTTAAGTGTGCAACATGGGAGGTGGAGGCCGAAATGAAGTCCCATTACCCTCATCTTTTTTATAATTATCGTTAGTCATTCTTTTTAATAATGTAAAAATGACTAGGAATTGATGTTTCATAATTTTTGTTGAAGTTTTGCATATTTCTAACTTTATAATACTTCATAGTAAAGTTGTAGAAATATTGCTTTGAAACATGAAATTTTTTCTTTTTGTTTGTTTTGAGTCATGTTGTGAATTTTGATATGCAGAGTCTTTATGAAAGTATATGTAGCATGTTGATAAGTTGAATTTTGTGCTAATTGACTCCTGTAATGTATGTTGAGGTCATGGATGTTGTAAGAAGGAAACATCTCATAATAAAGTGTTTTGAGCCTTGTGTATGGTAATTAGAGATTTAGAATTTACCTTGTTGAAATGATAAGATTTAAGTTTATTTGATATTGTTGATTGGTTGGGTTACTAGTCTTGAGTTTATTCCTTCCTTCAAAAGAATTTTAGTGTCATTCGGGGATGAATGTTCCAAAGCAGGGATAATGTAATAGTATGAAAATCTGACGTGTCGTAAAGCCTAGCATAGGTTTCATGAGTTCTAAGTAATGTTTTAAAGTGCATTTTAATAAATTTAGGTCATTTAGGAACTATAAGAATCAAAACATCCAAAAACATTCATGACATTCGGAAGTTGGTTCAAATGGGTACAGTGTGACTTATCCTTTTACTAGCTTTTAGATGTCAGAAATGCATTTAAATTGGTGAAAGGTATCTAATAGGTGTTTAATTTGTTACATGGTCAAAACATCCGGGTACGACTCCCCAAGGACCAACAAAGGGCCCTTGAGGAGGACCCTTGCACTTTGTAGCAAGACTGCCTGCCCAATGTACATCAATGAGGCTGGAAACAGTCTGTGTGTGGAATGAAGGGGCGTAGGTTCCACCATTTTCCCACACTTAGACAAAATGTGGAATCCCCTCGCCTTCACAATCTCTAATCTCATCGACGAAGTGCAAGACGGAGGGGGGTAGGTCCGTAGACTCATAGATGACTCGTCAGCGGAGTTTCGTCTGTGAGGGATGATTTTCTTGCACATATTAGTGTTAAGTCATTTAATTTATTAAATAGGTTATGGGTTAGTTAGGTATTAATGGGAGACTAATCAACTAACCTAATCTCCCATATAAAGGCCCCAACCCCAATTAATCTAATTACATCTCTCAATACAAACTCTCTTCCTTCTCTCTTCATTCTCTCTCTACTTGAACTCACCATTTAATAGTAGCAAGGATAAGGTTAATGGGGATTGAAATAGGATATTTAACCATCAAATTTTAATCGAACGTTAAGGTATGGGATCTAATTCACCTTTGAGACTCTTTCCTCAAAGTGTTCCATCAAAATGGATTCCAAAACTTAAGTTTTCTTATGGGTTTCGTCTAATTTCGAAATTGAAGTCATGAATTGAGTTTTTAATGGTTTTTTCGGTTAATTATATTATATTAACATATATTCTAACTTGATTGTGATAATTGTTGATGGTTTGGTCTAATTTAAAGAACATGGTCCTAAACCCCTAACCCTTGGTTGTAATCTTTACCTATATTGTATAGTGATCATTCAATTGATTTGGTTATTGATTAGATTACTATGAAATGGTTTGAATAGCTTAAGTGGAATAATAGCCCTATCATGCTAGTTCTTGAGATTTTATTTAGGTTTTGAAGTATATTGTGAAATTGGCCAATGTATCTTGTCTTAAGCTATGATCTAGTGTTGAATTGTGTTATATAGATTTGATTGGTCTTGTTATGTGATTAGTTATCATAGTATGATGATGTTACTCCCAAATTTGGATTGAGTTATGGGTTTATGGTAAGACCTTGATGGTGAACAATGAGAAAGACTATGTAAGTCTTAGAGTCCCTATATTTACTTCCAATTGTGATTAATTATGGTTAAGTCATGATATTATATTGGAGTATGCCTTGTATTAGGATTGATATGATTGTATGATGATGAATTAAGATGTATTGATTATGGTGGTGAGGTTCTTAAGATGCAAAAGTTATAAGGTTGGTGATGTATACCAATGTTCCTTACTATGAAATGCTATGTAATGTGTTAAGCTCACCTTATGAATTGTGATTAAAGGACTTACACTCATACAATTCTTATTGATTTATTGATGATGTTGATTTTACAAGGGGTATACCCTATGACCTAAACTAAGCTATGATTGATAATTAAAGGCTTAAAGAAATTTCAAAAGGGACTCTATCTTAGCAACGAGTGAACTAGATTGAGGAGTGTCTCTGCTCACATAGGGAAGGTAGGAACACTATATTACTTTTGAGATTGGAGACTATAATGCATGGTGCATAAAGAGAATCCAAACTACATCTCCTAGTTTATGAACTATGTTCCCCCATAAGATTTCTAGCTAGTGGGTCCACGTAGTTGCTATGTTTCATGTTTAAGTACTACCTTGGCAAGTAGTCCATCTTTGTTTTGTGTAGGTTCTTATGACACCGGATTCTACACTAGTTCATATGGTCTATTTCGGTTAGGGCAAGTGAATTAATGAACTTGAACTTTAACTAGGATAACCTAAGGGGTCTAGCTTAGTCTAGGTAGGGGTATGGGACTCTACCTAAGCATTGCACTAGTTATCCTTGAGGTTATTCTTAGGAGGATGTTCTTATATATGTTTATGTTATAATGTTATATGATATGTAAATGATAAGCTTCCACATTTTTGGTACTATATGTTGATTAGTTCAGTTATGAATATCTGTTAGGTTATATTGCTAAGATAAGGTGATGTGTATATCAAAATGTTATACTATGTGAAGTTGGAGATTGATTATGGTTCCCTATTGAGGTCACTTGATTGAGTAGGGTTATGGGCCTTTG